>JASDQU010947518.1:7884-32308 GCA_032191745.1 Picea mariana
AATAGGTGGATCACACCACTCATTGATAAACCTACCGAAAGCCGCGACGTGATTACCAACACGATCATGATCAAACTCAGGAATGTTGTCAATAGCATCTTCAGATATATCATGAGGGTAACCAACAATTCCTGAAAAATCAATAGGATTCCAAAAACTATCCATTTAAAAAAAAATCTGGGACCCAAAATTACTAAGGATCCAACCAGAAAGACAGCATGCCAACCTCATCCACAAACTTTTTCAAGTTCAAAGATGAAACAAACAAGCTGTGAGTCCTTTCTTGAAAAATGCCTTGTCAAATTATTTAGAAGTGGAGTCGCCAGATGACCCAGTTTACGTCAGACAAACAAGGGCATCAAACAAAGCAAAAACAAGAAAGAAAACAAAGGTTAAAATTATTAAGTTAGGAACAAGAATTGGATACCAGTGAGTGCTTCTCCTCCAAGAATTCCAAGTAGCCAACAAGGATTGCTCCTTGCAGTATACTTGAAAGATTTGTTTAATGGAGTCGCCACTTGGAAAAGAATCACACAAAGCTAGCCAATAAAAGTTCAAAGAATTATTAGTTCTAAGGTTTTTATTACTTAGTTCTAAAAAGAATAAAGAATAAATTAAGTCGNCCTCGGAGACACAATGTCTAAGTTCCTGTCAAGGTGACAGTGTGGGCAGGAACTTAGACATTGTGTCTCCGAGGGCACACTAAGTGAGCAGGACTTAGCTCACGTTTGCAAGTGTGCATAAGGGCGACAACAGGGTACAACCAACAACATGGAATTTTATGATGAATTTTCTTGCTAAGATGAAAGGTAAGTGAACTAATAATAATATATAATTTGCATCTTGTGCTTTAAATAATGTGATGAATAGTTCACTAATAAAGCTACTCAATTATACTAATAATATATAAACATTGTATTTTTATATGCTGAATTTCTTTATTTGGTATTTATGTTAATGCAAAATTATTGAAAAGCAATAATGGACTATTTGAAGTTATTGGAAATAGTGTAGGTGGAATTTGAGTCTTATTTATTCATTTTTGTATTGTCATAGGACACTTTGAAAACAAGCGGGCAGACTTTGAGTCAGTGGCTTCACATTGGGGGTGTCAAAGCATTTTTTGATGGATCATTAGGTTCAAATAGTGCGCTTTTCTACGAGGTTGTATTTTCATGCCATGTCATCAATATGATAAGGACTTGCATCCAAAGTAGATTATGTTCATATGCCTAACAACATATTGATAACAATGTTACATAAATTCTGAACCTTTTATCTAGTATTGGAATATATTTTTTTATTTCTTTTCATTTCTTTAAACTATTGTTCTTTACGAATTAATTTAAAAAAAGTTTGTAAAATATTCACAATGCATCCATAGTTTCTTACTATCATTTAGGTTTTGTTTGCAAATGAATTTGATACTGCTTTGTTTTCATACTCTTGTATTGCTAACTATGTTAATTGATGGCAAATTAGATGTTCATTATGATTCAATCAAGCAAGCATGAATACTTAACATGTATCTTGCTTTTTCGTAGTTATTTTTCATGGATACAATGAAGATTATCTTTGTAGTTACATTTTTTTATGGTGTGGGTGGTTCCTTGGTTTTATTGATCAATGTATATTATTAATAGGTACACAATTGGGTAGCCAAAATGTTATCTTCTTATTTTATGTGTCCATAATTTTAACCACGTGGTTTACGGTTTGAGTGTTGCTTAAATCACTACATTATAAGCATGGTTGTTGCAAGTTAGCTAATGGGTTCATGGATTTACTAGCCCAACATTTTGAATGCTTTAGATATGTTACCTCTAAAATCTGCACTTAAAAGATAAGTACCCCTAGGGAAAGTTGAGGACATCACTCATTTTCACCTTAGTGATTGTCCTCCTCACTTTAGGTTGGCTCACCTTGAGCATGAGGGGGGAATCCCTAATAAGACTACAAATCTGTCATTTAAATGCTGAAATAATAACCAGATCTGCATAATGATAATGTTTTTCTTTTAAGATATAAAGTGAAAATCCAAGCAAGACCTAGTGCCTTGTCCTTGGGCTATGGAGTCTATACAACAAATGGAACTTGAAAGTGGATGAAAAAGACGTGACAAAACCACCACACAGCAAGTATTATCAGTCAAGGACAGATCTGATATATATGTAACAGCCACGTGAAATGCTCAACAAAAACACAATAACACGGCCTTAATTTTTTTGCAGCCACACAAGATATCAAAGATGAGATTAGAGTAAATGAGAAAGACTTCTATTAAATGAACAGCCCCTTATTACATCATAATTCAAATCTGATATCAATGGAAAGAAGAGGGTTTTGATATCAATGGAGAGAATCATCACACCAATCTGCACAAAACCAAGTTTACCTCTCATACAATATGAGGGGTAATAAAGTCAATCCATCTTCATAAAAGAGGGAAACTTTTCATTAATATCCTAGGATTAATGGGCTAATTAAGTGCATGCTACAATAATCTTATTTGGCTGAAAATTGAAGCATATAAAATATGCAAAGAAATAATTCCTAGAGGATGCCAATWTCAAAGTTAATCCTGGGTGTCTTTGCCTAAATTTTCCTAGATCTCGTTACTATTAAGTTGTACAAAACTAAAATAAAAGAAATCTAGAACAAACAAGTAGTATCTAGAGAGGAGTTTTSATGCCTATATAATCTCCACTATTAAAGTAGTGTTCTCCCTTGAGTGGCCTTGGTTTAGCTCCTTGCTTGCACATCCATAGCTTCAATCTTCAACAATTATATTACATACAAGCCTCGCATAACATGAAAGAACTGCTCTCCAAAATTTGCACACAAGACACTATTATTACTCCAAAATGTTCACTCTCTCAACCACCATTACAAGTGAGGGGAACCTCTAATTTATAGTTCTAGGTTCAACCACCTCACTGTTAACTTATGGCTTACCTTACCAATCACTAAGTCTAATTGTCACCTATATTTGTATTATTCATTTAGGATATTAGTAATATATTCTCAAGTGATGACTAATGAGTTAATTAATATTGCTCTAGATCCTAAAATCATGCATGATGATTAGGCTAGGCAATCTTAACTAACTCATTAGTCATCACTTGAGGATATGTTACTAATATCCTAACTGAATAATACAAATATAGGTGACAATTAGACTTAGTGATTGGTAAGCTAAGCGATAGGCTAATATCCCCCCCTTCAATCACAAGTCTGATCAATAATACCAACAATGAAGCATAAACTGGTATCATTTCCAGGTCTTCATACTGAAACTCCTGAGCTGAGCCTCAATGAAGAACTGCCTAAAAAACCGCCAATCTGGATATGGTTCATCTGAAATGAACTGAAAGAGAGTTGAGATATGGAAGTGAACAACTGCAATATCTGAACATTTCATGATTCCTTGACAATTCGATCATTTTGCAAAGTATTTGAGCTAGACGAATCTGATGTCTTCTGCTAATTGGTGAACATGTAGTATGTAATGTCCCCCACCTCTTGATGAAGAGGTCTGGAAAGACTTAGTGGTCTAGTCATCCCCACTAGACCATAGTCTCATGCAACATGGGGAAAGGTCAGCTAACTCAATGTTATATTTTGAAGTTGACTTGAAAAAAAGGTAAAAAGGGTAAAAGTAACTCAATGAAGGAATAGAGCGCTTGAGGTTGAGTTAGAAGTTGAACCCAAGGGTTAACTTAACTCAACAGAGAAACAAAAAAGAGGTATAAAGGAAAGCCTAGGGCGCACCTCTCATTTCATCTTGGATATTATTGCATTTGGCTATTGGGCTCTTGAGCACACAGTTTTGAGGGTTTTGAGTTTACAAACCCTGGAGAACAACTCAATGGTGAAAGATTCCACTCACCTTGTTCCAAGCTTGGTCTCGGGGATGAAACACTCCACCCACACCATTCTATAGTCTTCACAGGTTCTACCATCGATCCAGGAGGGCAGCAGGCCGTACCCTTTGGGGGTTTTCTAGTAGGGGTGCATCATTTCATGAAGAGGAGTTCGATCCAGACTTTTGACAGGGTCTATTGACATTCTAGCATCTGGGTATTATTTGTAGGGCCTTGTTCATCAGTTTTGGAGTATTTTTGGAGAATTGCTTCGGCTAGATTATTATTTGAAGTTTTGGGACATCTGGGAGAGTAGGAGGGTGCAACTGTGATTCAGATCCATCCAGTTTGAGAGGGTTATACTTCAGATCTGACCCCGAGACTTCTTCCAGCAGCTTGTGGTGGCCCGATCTATCTTTCTAGAGATTTTCAGGGTGTTGGAGGCTTACTCCATCAGGGTCGAAATATTGAGCTTGACAGTCTTCAAGAGGGCGCAACTTGGATTAGGGTTTCAGTAGTTGGAGGGGTGAAACTTGGCATCTGGTCTTCAGACTTCAGGGAGGGCTTCTACTTGCCCTGATCTATCTTTCTGTGGAGTTTGGCATCATTTGGAGATCTCCTTCAGTTGGGTCGAAATCTTGGTCTTCCCATCTGTTTAGCAGGGCGTGCCAACAACCAGTGGGGTTGGACGTGACCCTGGTTCTTATTGTATTTGATCTTCATTATATATATCCAGCCTTGGAGGCTTGTTTTGTCTTCTCCGGAGCATTTTGTAGCAGCTCATATATTCTCTCTTGGAGCCATCTGATGTTATTCCAGATCTGCATCCACTTTGTATCGAGTTCTTTCTTTTCATAATAATAAAGGTCAGATCTATGCTTTTGGGTTCCATATCTTTTATACTGGTTAGATCTTGTATTTGCATTGAATATATCTATAGATCTGTGCTTAATAACTGAATATAACCCTAAGGCCGAAACTTGAGAGAACAACTTGCAAACACACACAAACATACAAACAAATCAATAGTCAGTTAGTGTTCCAAGCAAAAAAATTGGCTTGGGAACGTTACAGTGGTATCAAAACTCTGATCCTCCCATTCTGTGAGGATTAGTGCATGGAGAAATTTAGTGGCATTTATATGGGCAGAAGGAAGAAACATACAAGTGAGGCAGAAGCCGATATGGAGGGTTCAAGTGATGACAGTGAGCCACAGGGCTTGGCAATCTTAGCACATGAGTTCTGTAGATCCATAAACCAAACAAAGAGTACATTGGTCACCCACTTACAGGAAAACCAGGAGGCAAACCGTAGGGGGCAGGCTGAAATATCAGAGACCTTAAGGAAGGTAGATGAAAACCAAACAAGAATAGCAGAAATGTTGATGGCGATGAATCACAAGGGGAAGGGTCCAGAATCTTATGCCAATAAGGAAACCAGTGGATCTCATGGAGGGAACAGGTATCGGCAGGAACACATTCCCTATCATCATTCTGAGGGAAGCCATGGAGGGGGAGCACCAGAGGGACAGACAGGTAGTAGGGCTACTCCTAGGCCGTACTTACCCTCATTCACAGATGAACCCACACAGCCCAACCACATAGATGAGTTTGATGATCTGTTTGATCAATATTCTAGGGAGTACAACTCATTGAGCTTACCAGTTCAGAGGCAGATCACCCTAGATCAGTTTTGTGGATTAAAATTCAGAAACAAGCTCAGGCCGTACCACAGGGGCAGCTATGAGTTTGAGCACAGGGTCGGGAAGATGGAGATTCCTTACTTTGATGGTTCTACCAAGATGAATGCACAGGTGTGGGTACAGAAACTAGACACTTACCTACAACTTAACCCTATGAGGGAGATGGAGGCCATCAAGTTTGCCACCATGTACCTGGACGACAAAGCTCATGATTGGTGGTATCATGGATTGACCACACTTGGCCACAATCAGATAGTGGCATACATAGAGTTTACTCAGAGACTCATTGATAGGTTTGACCAGGGGGATCCTGAGCTACATTTCAGGGAACTCACACAACTCAAACAGATAGGGGCACTAGAGGTGTATCTTGAGGAATTCCAGAGGCTAGCAGTCTTGGTGCAGGATGTGTCACAGTCTAGACTCATGATGCTCTTCACTGAGGGTTTGATGGAACCCTTGAAGGGTTGGGTTAAGGCTTTTAAGCCTACCAACCTGCAGGATGCTATTTGGAGGACGAGAGATCTAGGTCTAGCTGCAAAACCGAAATTTGTGCCTAGATCACCTCTAAATACCGGAGGGAGAGACCAAAGACCTTCGATGAACCCCGGAGGAAGAGAACCAAGGGGGTTTGACAGGGAAAGAGGTAGGATGGATGAGAATACTAGAAGAGAACTAAGAAGGAAACATCTATGCTTACACATGCAAAGAGCCATGGAACCCATCCCACAAGTGTATGGGCCGTGGCAAAGTGCATTACATTGAGGTGACATCAGATAATGAAGAGGATGAGGATTTTGACCACATCCAGAACATGGAGGTAGACACCACTGAAACTGCAGAGGAGGCTACAGGTCACGACAATGCAACAGAGGAGAGAGCTACATTGGCATCCATCAGTGGGGTACCCAAGTACAACACTTTCAGGATGAGAGGAGTGTTGCAGGGGAAAAAGGTGTCAGTGCTCATTGATGGGGGTGCTTCTCACAACTTTATTGACTCAACATTGCTACAGAGGAGGCATATACCCACAGTTGAGTTTGAAAGATTCAAGTTGGAGGTAGCAGGAGGAAGCACCATGCCATGTAATAGGCACATTCCAGGGATGAAGCTTACCCATGGACCTAATAGGCTGGCTTGTGATTAGACCCCCTATCCTTTGACTAGGTCTTGTTTTTTATTATTTTTTATGGGTCCATCTTGTTTCTTGCTGAGAAGCCTTTTACTACTTTCTCGAGGATCCTTGGGCGAAGCATCTCAAGGTTCTATTTTTAGGCTTTTATCTTTTGCCAACTTGCTTTTACCTTCTGGGCCTTTAGCCCCTTCTTCCCACAAGGTAAGGTGCAACCCAAAAAATGATTGGCCAACCCAGTCCCCGGACAAGTGTAATGGGATAGATGAGCGGGATGCAAGATGAAAAAGTGGTGCTATGACGGGAGCGGATGATGACTCTTCAGTAATCCCCCTAGTGGCAAACCAAAACCTACGGACACAGGCTTACTAGGGCATCCTGTCATTCCCCCCAGATATGGTCAAGTGGGCAAGTATAAGATCCAAGCATTCGTTAGAAACAAAAGGAATTAAATGCACATATTCAAAGGTTTTGAGGATCAGAGTGACACATACCATGATACCCGAACTCATTACCTCATGGAGCAAGAATCATTTCTGACACAAGACCAAGCCGATGGTGATGGATGCTGCTGCTGCTGCTGGCAAAGTAGAGGCGCTAAAAGGGAGAAAAGATGGGCCCTCTAGGGCCATGCTAAAAGTCGATCTGACTCACGGTACTCCATGTCTAAGACCCGTGGGCCTCGAGACATGATCTCCTAATTATCCCTAAAAGTGGGGGATAACAATCCTTATTCACGCATCTCAAGATAACTCCATCGGGGTTTTTCCAATCTAAACCGTCTTGGGTCAAGCAATACTTCATGGCCTTGAGTCTCAGAGCCCTTCTTTTATAGTCTATTAAGTGGTTCGGGCAAGATAAGTTCTTGAGGTAGTGGATAATGTCAGAGTACCATTCATCATGTTCAAGTTCACTTAATAACTTGTTCACTTATTTGTTTTCCCCCATTTGTATGGCTTCTTCATTGCTTTCAGTTAACATTTGAGCTAGCCCTTGTCCCCTTATGATCTTTGTGGGTTTTATCTCTAGGTCGTATTCTTGTATTTTGGACACCAACTTGCCCCTAGTTCCCATACGATCTTGTTGTGACAAAACATCCTTTACCGTCGGGTATGGTGAAATATCCCTGATCCGGCTGATCAAGATATTTGCTACGATCTTACTGCTCCTACGTGCAGATCTGATACACTAGGGGTTTCTGGATGCGTTTTAGGGTTTGATGTAGATGATCTTTGTTTATAGTGTTTGCATGTCAGTTATTATGGTTGCATGTAGGTTATTATAGTTGCATGTAGCATAACAAAGGTCTTACAATCATAAAATGACGCATGCAATAGCATATAAGGTCAACAACTCAATATTATGAATAATAACAGTGCATGCGTGGGAATACAAATCGCCTACTGAAATATATAGACTAAACGTCAGTTAGATCTCATGGATCTGTACTGGAATACAATCAAATAGCAAAGAAATACCCGTGTCCGCAAGAAGACAGCAGATCGGCTGCATGCACGGATAGAATGACCAAAATGAACGATCCCGGATGAGCACGGTGACCGCTATCAACTGGAAAACTCGATCTCAAAACTCCACCGTCAGAATGTCCTCAAAACTGCTCCAATCAATGGGCCCTGGCTGCTGCACTGGAAATAATGTCTGACGGAACCCCGAACGGACCTCTACGGCGCTAGATCTGGACCCCTGGGGGGTTTGCGCCCCTCCTTGGGCACTGAATGCGCCCCAATGGATTCCACCGTCGGAATCTGCCGCTATGTAGCTCAAAACAATCGTCTCGTCCCGTAGTGAAATGGGTTGGAAGGATTTGGCCGGATCTGATGGGGAACCCCTGCATGCAAAGCCAAATGCCTGTCCTGAATGCATGCGCCCTAAACAGCTGTATGGGTCGCTCTGCAAGATTCCACCGTCGGAATCTGATGAAAACTGGCTCAATGGAAGCGCCCTGGCTAGCTCTCCACTGGGTCGGAATGGATCTGCAATTGGGACCACGGTCTACTGCAGATCTGCGAATCTCTCCAATAGCTTGTGCCCTCCTTGGCTAAGCTGCGCCCTACTCACTGAATGCTCCTGAAATGTACGATGAAATACCTGGATGGTATTCCCGATAGGCTAGGGTGTGTCTCTCAACACCGAAACCGATCAAGGGTGGTGGTTTCCTCCAGAAATCCACAAAACAACAAGGTCGGCTCTCCTCCTCCTCTGGAAGCTCTCAACATCAAATCATAATCATGCATAATCAGGAATTAGGTCAAATTCCTCTCTATATACCTTTCCCGACCTAATTCTTCGTTGACATCACTTAACCTAGGCGCCCTTCCTCCTAAGTGAAATATTTGTCAATTAAGTCGCCCCCTTATCACCTTTTTGTTCTAATTCTTCGTTCACTTAGGCTTAAGTGATTTTCCCTAAGTAATTAGGCTTAATTTATCGTTTAGCCTTAATTCCTCCTTATTTCTCCATCTGGTTCCCTGTTTGTGCCTGACTATAGTCTACAGGAACATATAGACTACTAAGTCACTCCCTGCTGGCCTAATCTTGGGGATGGGACATCACATATGGGACATAGGCCTTGATTTTGTTATACCCAACACAGTTTCTAAAGTTTTTAAGGGACTTAATCAAGGCGTAAGCTTGTTTCTCAGTAATTGAGTAATTCAACTCTGAATCCCTGAGGACTTTGCTCATGAAAGCAATGGGGTGCTCATGATTATCAACATCCTTTTGTAACAGGACACCTGCAATAATATCTTGAGAGGCAAAGGAGAATATCATGAAGTCCTGGCAGTAGTCAGGGCTAATGATAGCAATTTGCCTAGCACAAGTTTCTGGGCAGTTTTGTTGTTAGCATGGGCTGATGAGGGCTGCAAAATGTGGCTATAGCAACAGTTACAGCAACAGCAAAGTGATTTATAACAGCTTCAGAAATGCACCTTTAGAATAGTAGCAAGGATAATTTAAAGCCTCAAAGTGATAGTGCTTTGGCTTGTACAATTTCTGGGTTAGTTTACTTAGTTAATAGGCTTGATAAGGCTGCTAAGAAGAGGCTGTAACAGTGATATTAGCAGCAACAGACTTAGTGGTTAGTAATCTATACTAGGTCAGTAAATTAGTAGAGTATCAAGTGGAAGAATTTGAGTTGAGGTTGGTAGTCTTGTCATGAAGTAAGAGAAGAGGACTAGTGCCTTTCAAGGGTCAATAGAGTTAAGGAGGGCGACTTCTTCGAAGGCTGCAAATTAATGATGATACACAAAAGTCTAAGAGGGAAAAAGTCTAGGAGGAGTAGTAACTTAAGTCCTCCTAGATTTTGACCTCAAGAGACAAAGTGCTAGGGTGTAGGAACTTCTAGGCCCTAGCGCCTTTCTCTCCTTAGCCTTTTTATGGAGTAGAACTTATGCAACAATAACCAAATGCAAACCCTTAGAGTGCTAGCAATTTAGGGCTCTAGGGTTTCACTAGTTACTAGATCAATTTAGTGAAAAGCTTGGCAAATAAAAAGTAAGAAAGTAGCAACTTAAGTTTCTTACTTCAAGCATTAAATACACCATGCAATTTCATAATCTTGTATGAGCAAATAAAACCATACAATGAACCATTCAATAGATGACAAAATGCAGATTCTACTTACTTGCACCAAGAATAATCATGAGTATACCATGCAACATCACCATAAAACTCCAAAAATTGATCCAAGTTGCAAATACAAGCCTTAAACAAGAGTGACGTCTCACTATTTCAGCCAATGACCCCAATAGGGCACAAATTTCATACCCCTTGTCTCTAATGACAAGTTATGTTGAAAATGAATGTCACTCTTTGCTTATTTATACAAAATTTAACCTAAATAATTAATTTCAGTTCATAATTACTGGGCCGACCTAGCTAGTTTTTTACACATTAAATCTGGACAAAACAAAATTAATTTGCATCTAAGAATCACTCCAGGGGTGACGTCATGCCCCTCTATGGTGACATTGAGCCCCAAGTATGGAACACTGGGCAGGGAAGGTGAAACGTTGGGCCTCCAAAGGCTTGAAACCCTGACCACATGTGCCAATGCCTCATGAATGCTGTCCAAGATGACAAGACCAGTTTTGGATGACGTCTAGGGTATCCATGATGACGTCCAGGGCCCTCAAGGGCTAATGTCCATGTGGGAAGAGCAAGGTCCCCTGGGTCTAGGTCAGCCAGGGTGCCTCCAAAGGAAACATCCTTCTTTCTCCCGGTGCAAGTTTTTCAATCTCTTCTTACCGCTAGATGGGGTTTCAACATTCATCTGTGGGATTTAAGCCCCCATGAAGGTCCGAGCTAATCATTCCCTCCTGTGTACCTGTCCACCAGGCAAGGTCCCACAACAACAACAAGTACGCCCTCCAGGGGGTTCATAAGTCACAGGGATCATAGCATGTAAATCACATCCAATAATTAAATTACCCAAACATGTGCATCAAACCCCCCTTAACCTAGACAAATGCTCAAAGACGTTATGCAATTTGACAAGTTAGGTTTGGAGAAGGTCTCAGGGTGTCCTATTGGGATAACCTCTCTTAAGTTTGGGGTGTGTTGACCGCCTATTCAACTAGAGGGGTCAACTCCATGTTCCATGAAGTGATGCATCATCAGATGCTAATTTGTCGAAGACAGTTTGGTTCTACTAGGCAATTTATGCCTCCAGCACAAAATTTTGTAAACGAAATTTCCGCACCCCTGCGTGGGTTAATAATGTAATAGTTCTACATGGATCATCGTTAGGTTAGGTACCTTAGGATGTTTTCATTGGGAGAGTTCTTTTCACCGAGAGTTTTTTATCCTCAGGTTATTAATTGGGCTTTTCAGCCTTGTTGATTTCTCTTGAGTTTTTCCCTCACACCTGCAATAATTCCTCCAAAGTGGTGAACGACGTTCTAATGGTCTCATCCTTCGGTAGCTATTGTTTAGGAATGATGTAAATGACCATGTAAGACATCTTAGAAAGTTTCACGGAATTTTGTCAAGTCTAGATAGGTTTTTTTTAATTAATTAAATTTAATTAATTTTCCTAAGGTTGGGATTTTAATTATTTAATTAATTAATTGTTTTTGAGCAATTATTGTAAAAACTAGGCCTTTGGGTTCTTGATAGGGGTATTTGTGCTCAAATAAAATGGAAAGGCACCCCGTACACCCTTGGGCCAAGTTTTAGCTCAGTCGGACAAACTTAGCTAGATGTTTGTCCACCCAGAGTGTTAGTCAATCAAAACAACAATTTTTATTGCTAAGTCAAAAATGTAATTTTTGTAAATTTGAGTTAATGGGTTAATGTTAAGATGGAAAAGGGCAAGAGGAGTCATTCCTAACTACCCAACCCACTCCCTAACCTTTACACACCCCCTTACACTACCCACTCACTAAATACCCACGTCGCTAGGGGGATTTGCGCCCCCCCCTCACTTGAAAACCTTTGAAACACATTTGAATGAATTGTGGGGACCCTCCCATGAGTAGTGCGCCCTTCCTATCCCTCCACCTCACCCATTACATGTCCCCACACTCCACATCACTCATCCGCATCCTCATCCATGCCAAAACCCTAGAAGAGGTGTGCCCCTCTCCTTGGGATTCCACCAAATGACTGAGATGCAACACTTGGCATGCATCCAAGAGGGGTCGTTTTGCCTCATTGAGCTATAAATATAGCCCCTCATCTCCTCATTCAAGCACCATTCTTTGAGCTAAGGTTATGGTACTGAAATTTCGCCCCACTCTCTTGCTCTTGCCATCTAACATTCCATCTCATTTTTCTCTTGAGAGTCTTGGAGAAACTTGTTGTTGCAACACTCTCCCATTGGATTAATAAAGATTTGGAGGATTTGGAAACACCAAGAGTTTTCTTGTTGTATTCTTACACATGAGGTGACTTTGTGGATTTGAGATTATGGTGTAGTGTTGAGTAGATCTTTAATAAAGTAGTTTACTTGAGTAGATTAGCAAAGAGTACTCTTGTTGGTTTATATATGTTGGATAGCTAGTTATTTGAAGTATTTCACATTGTTAGTTATTCAAGCATATTATCTACTTCTCTGCTTCACAGTTTGTCTTGAGTTTTGCAGGTTTACTTCAAAGGATTGTTGGGAAAGCCTCAAGAAGGAGTCTTCTCTCAAAGCTTTCTCAAACTCCTAGCTTACTTAGTCCTATATTTCTGCACTCATTTCATTTATATTTCAGATTAATAACCATCTTGGATAGGTCAAATAATTTTACTTTCATTTGGAGATTTTTATGTGAAAAATTTCTGCGTAAAACCAGAAATTTTTCTTAACATTTTTGTGTTGTGTAGCATTTCCAGCAAGCCTTTGCTTGCTGGATTTTGCAGATTCTTACCAGGAACAAGGGAATACGCTGTCGAAATTCACCCACACAACACATCAAAAGATCAGTCTTTGAGTGGGTAACAAGTCTTTCTCTTCTCTCACTCATTTCTAGTATTGTAGCAAGCCCCCGAGAAGTTCCCTTGAGGCTTGCATTTTCTTGTTTCATTTCAGCCATTGTAATTTATTTTTTGCAATTAGTTAGTGCCTACACCTTGGGAGAGTGATTGGCTTAGCCAACCCCCCAAAATCGTTGGGCTAGGACATAGATTCATTTCAACATTCTTTTATTTCTTGCTCCACTTGTCATTAGGACAAGGTTGTGTGGCTAGGATTGCAATAATAATTGTTTATCTTTTCTTTCCAACCCTCTTTGGCACAACATTGGTAGGCTTGCCTCCACCTTGTGCCATTGTGAGTGGTTTGCTGCAATATATTTCAAGTTTTGCTTAACTAAGATTGCCTACACCTTGGGAGAGAAACCCCCCATATCATATGGCTAGGATGATGAATGTGTGTTGATGTTTATTTTTATTTACATGGTTAAAATCATCTAGAGTAGACATCTCACACATGCTCATTTTAGTTTAAGCCCTCAAGGCATAGTTTCATTGTCATGCTCTAATTTTTATCAAGTGCAATCTCTCATGGTTTATATGTTTTTGAAGTACTCCTTTAAATCTGCAATTCATCTATATCTTAAGGCATTTGCCATCCACTATTTCAATTTAGACATAGAGCATGTACATGGTGTAGATCTTAGTTTTTTTTTCAACAAATCTTGCTCATTTATGGATTTACTTCATGGATAAATGACCACAACTTAAGGCAATTTTGTGTTATTTTTGACAAGCTGTTCTTGTCTGTCATCTCACTTATATCTTTCAAGTGTTACACATGCATGATAAGTAAATGATGATGGAGTAGCTCATGAATTTCAACTTTTCTTCACAAGTTTTGATGTGTTCATAAGCGTTAGATTCACATTCTGCAACACATTCACAACAATCATTTACAGTTTCAGTTTTGGGCACCTAAAACTTATCTAAAACACTCACAACACATCTTAAGATTTAGTTCTAAGTCATAACAATATATTAGACCAACTAGGACACCTAATTCCACCATCTTCACCATCTAAAACGAGTTTGAGGAAAACAACGGAAGGTGTAGGCAAGGGACTGTCTCACGACGCACAGGATGTGTCCTTTCCAGGAAGTACTCAGACTTTAGGGCTGATCGTGAAAGCTAGGGTGGGCCTCGTTGCCTTACTATCTTGAGCATCCGACAATTATTTGGCAATAGGAGGAGGAGGAGTAAGGTTTGACACTTAGTTTGGCGGGGGGGGGGGGCAATTAAAAATCTGTAAAAACTTTAAGCAACTCTTAACCACTTAGTCTTCTAGGCAATCCTCTCATTGGATACATCTTGTGGTTGTTTAGAATACTACATTGCAAGCACATACATCTTTATCTTTCATGAAATCTTGTGGTGTAATTATCGAAGTGTTAGATCTTTTAAGTTTAATTGAGCAATTGCTTTTCAAGCACTTCATATCTTTTGGTTTATGCTCTTTATGGTGTGATCTCTCAGAGAGATAACGCATCCTACTTGGAGGCATCTTCTTGTTGGATCTTGAGTGCTTTAGTGGTTGCCATTGAAAAGCAGTCCAATTTTTATTGGGGCATGCTTGGCCTTATGTGAATGATCTTAACATTTTGAATATCTTTCAACTCTCACATTTTGAGCACTTGTTGATCTTGTTGATTTGTAATCTTGTGTATCTTATCCATCTTGTTCATAGTTGTGTAATATCTCTTATTCATTGTGTAATTAATAGTATCTTTTGTTGTGGCATAGTTGTAATTTTGTAACACTTGTAATCTTTTGTAACTAAACTCCCTTAAACTTAGTTGACCCCTTGCCCAACCTTTAGGCACTAGTCTTAGTTGACTTAGAGAAAAGGTTTGTTTGACATAAGTAGTCTTGCACTTTGCATTTGCTGCCTTAGCATCATAGGTTAGTCTTCCCCCTAAACCTTTAACAAATTAAAACTAACTCCTAGAACTTCAATGTTAAATCACATCTAGTAACTAGGGTCTACCCCCCTTGGCTTCCCTAGGAGTAAGCCTAGAAGGAAGAGGTTCCAGTCAAGGTGACAATGTGGACTGTGAACCTAGGCATTGTGCCTCCAAGGACACACTAAGTGAGCTGGACTTTGCTCACGTCTGCAAGTGTGTATTAAGATGACAACATGGTGTTTCCCAGGTGGGATCTAGTCTAAGTCATGTAAGTGTAGGAGGTGGCATGGGGTAAATATTTGGGCATGGGGTGCATGTAATAATAGGGAAATGTAAAGTCTTACCTGTGGGTGCCTTTGTAGAGCGCGAGCTGCACCTTGTCATAAATGCAATTGTTTCCTAGCCCATTCATTGCCTTTTATTGTTAGCTTTATTTCTTTTGATCTTTTTCTCTTGTGCTTCAAGGAAATAGTTGAGGGCCACTGTCTTGGCTTGATGACAAGAGGTAACAACGTTATCCACAAACATTTCACGGAAATGAGAAGGCTGACTCGTGATGAGATCCCCTTTCTCTTGGCTATGCCACTACGAGCCACTACCCTGGCTTGTTGACTATTATCCCCTATCGTAGGGATAACTAAGGAGATCATGTCTCGAGGCCCACAGGTTCTAGACATGGAGTGCCGAGAGCTGGATGACTTGAGCATGACCCCAAAGGGCCCCTCTTTTCTTCAATGCATCCCATCTATCAACAACAACAGTATCCATCCCACCAGCATAGTCTTGAAGTAGCAGTATATCTTGCTCC
The DNA here is from genome assembly GCA_032191745.1 of Picea mariana. NCBI lineage: Eukaryota > Viridiplantae > Streptophyta > Pinopsida > Pinales > Pinaceae > Picea > Picea mariana. The sequence continues at coordinate 23,775 of JASDQU010947518.1, forward strand.
ATGAGGTAATGAGTCTGGGTATCATGGTATGTGTCACTCTGATTATTGAAGCACTTGAATATGTTGCACTGAATTCTCCTTCATTTCATAACGTTTGCTTGGAAATTATGCTCTTTAACTTGTTCATACCTGGGAGCGTGACATGATGCCCTAGTAAGTTGATTTCCCTTTAGGATGGGTTGCCACTGGGTGAGTCTATGAAAGTTCATTGTCCATTCCCTCTTTACTTACTATTTTCCATCCTTACTCCTCTCATTTTCCCCTACCTTTGTTTGGGCATTGGGTTTGCCACACTAGGAAGGGTTGTACCTTGCCTTGTGCGAAGAAGGGGCTAAAGGCTTAGAGGGTAAATCTAGCTGGCAAGAGTTAAAAGCCAAAATGAAACCTTTGAGATGCTTCGCCTAGGGATTTCCGAGAAAGCAGTAAAAGGCTTCTCAGTAAGAAAAGGGAACTCGTAAGATAAATAAACACTCAAGGTATTAGCTGGTGGATGGGAGGTCTTATCATGAGCCGACCTATTATGACCATGGGCATGTAGTGGTATGACACTACCATCTATCTGGTCACCAAACCAGGGTAGTGGCTCTTGGTGGCATAGTGATCCGGATTTTATGAGCAGAACGAAATGAATACAGATTATTAATAGGTGCTTAACACAAAATAACAAATATACAGTAAAACTGGTTTTCTATTCAATAACGAAATAAGCTGAAACTGTAAAATGCAACGGAAACAAGCTTGTTGGAATGGTGGCGGCTTATCTTTGAGAAGAGATGTGACGGCAGTGCGCATTCGCAAGAAGAAGGTTACAATGAGGCTCTGAAGGCCTTTTTAGAATAAGCAAGAATGCCAAAAACCCTAGACATCCAAAAACCTAACCCTAGGAGATGAAGTGCCAAAAGTCATGTGGGCCCCGTTTGGGTAAGTTAGTACATCAACTTCCTGGGGTCGTAACTTTTGCATATGATCTCCATTTTAGGCGTGTGATAGCCCGTTGGAAAGGTATTGTCGAGGAGATTCATTTTGGGGGCTCAATCATGCCTTCGGCTATTGTTGAGGAGCTCGATCCCGAAAAACCTTCATTTAGGCCCTCAAAATGGCCCCGAAAGTTAAAACTGCTAAAAATAGTAAATTGCCAAAATTGTCAGAAAACTATTTTGAGCCAGTTGGAAAAGGTGGGTGGCCATCGATATCCATTTGGATCACATAGCCAAGAGAAAGGGGGTCTCATCGTGAGCTAGCCTTCTCATCTCCGTGAAATGCTTGTGGGTAACGCTGTCACCTCTGGTTACCAAGCCATGACAATGTCCCACAACTCTTCCCTTGAAGCACAAAAGAAAAAGCAATAAGGCTAAGAATAAAAGGCATTGAGTGGGCTAGGAAAGAATGGCATCTATGACAAGGTGCAACTCGCCCTCTACAAAGGCACCCACAGGTAAGACCTACATTTCCCTGTTATCACTGCACCCAATGCCCAAACACTTACCCCATGCCACCTCACACACACTTACATGACCTAGATTGGCCCTCACCTGGGAAGCACTCCAAACTTAAGGAGGATTAGCCCAATAGGACACCCTGAGACCTTCTCCAAACCTGACTTGTTAAACGACATAACGTCTTGAGCATTTGTCTAAGTAAAGGGGGGTTTGATGCACATGTTTGGGTAATTTGATTATTAGATGTGATTGACATTGCTATGATCCCTGTGACTTATGAACCCCTGGAGGGTGTACTTGTTGCTGCTGCAGGACTTTTCCCGGTGAACAGGTACATATGGGGGAATGATTAGTTCAAACTTCCATGGGGCTGAAAGCCCAATAGATGGATGTTGTGACCCCAACCAGGGGCAAAGAGATACCAGAGACTTGAACCAGGAAGAAAGAATGATGTTGCCCTTGAGACACTCTGGCAGACCTAGACCCAGGGGGATCTTGCCTTTCCACCTGGACGTTGACCCTTGAGAGCCCATGATGTCATCATTTTGACCCTAATTGTCATCCAGAGCTTGGGTGTGCATTTATGAGGGCATTTATGTGCTGGTTGGCATGTGTGGCATCATACAGGGTCTTTGGAGGCCAGGCGTTTTGCATGTGGGGCCCAACGTTCCACCCTAGGGGCTCAACGTCACCCTAGAAAGGCATGACATCACCTTTGGAAATGATCTTAGGGTTTAATTACTTTCAATTATGTAAAAATTGGATTTCTGATGTAATTGGGCTAGGTTGACGTTTTTATGACCTAATTTTAATTAAAGGTCATTAAAATTGTATAAATAGAGAGAGATTACTCATTGTTTTATGATCACTCACCACACAAGTAGTGTGGTCTGAAATTTGCGCCCTTTTGGGAATTCTTGGCTGAAATTTTAGGTGCACTTTCTCTTGGAGGCTAAAATTTGCAACTTGGATCATTTCTTGGTGATGTTACTTGGCATTCTAGGGTTTTATGGCTTGATTATTCTTGGTGAAGTAAGTAAATCTGCAATTCTTCATTTTATTTGAATGGTTTATGGTAAATTTGCTTATTTATGTTAAAGATTATGAAATTGCTTGCTTGACAAACCCTAGGAGTAAAGGACTTAATTTGCTACTTCTTTACTTTTCATTTGCCAGACTTTGCTAAGAAGATTTTGATCTAGGTAAACTTCTAGAGCTCTAAATACTAGCACTTTAGAAGTCATTATCTAGTCAATTGTTGCTTCAAGTATCTTTAAATAGTCTAAGGAAGGGAGATTTTTGCTAGAACCTAAAATTGCTTACACACTAGCAAAATCATCTTTAGGGTTTGGATGTTTGAGGCCTTGAAGAGCCAACACCTCTTCCATCCATCTCTTCTCCTTAGGCAAGTACAATCATTGTGTCATTTCTTCCAAGAGAAAACGGTCATCTATAGACTCCATCACCCTATAAAGGCACTAGTCTACTCACTATAGTCATTGATTGATCAAAACAACTCTCAAACTATCTTCCTTGAAACATTTACTAACTTCTACTAACCTTAAGTTAGACTAATTCATTGACTAACTTGCTGCTATTGCAAAAGATTGCTGCAACCATCTAATAACAAGAAACTTATCTCAAAAGTGACATTAAATGCTGATTAGACATTGCCAATTTGCTTCTGACAAGCAGTTATCATTCTGTCAATTCAAAGCTATATTTCCTTGTCTCTTTCAAGCAAATTCAAGGCATAATTATTGTGGTTGTTACAAAAATACTCGTTGCTGTTGTAAATAATTACTTTGCTGCAATTTTATATCAGCTTACTTATTTTTCAGAGGTTCATGGTCTTATGAAGCACTAACATCATTTGGTACTTGGAAGTTGCCACTTTTTCTATTTGTTGTCTTGTTCTGGGCAGATACACCTTATTTACCTTTTGTTTCATCTCTATAAGACACAAAGAACCTTTGACTTGAGTGACCCGTGAGAGGGGAGGGGGGGACTTTCTTGTACCTTTTACCTTAGCCTTCTCAAACCCTCAGGTCACTAGGGACGTCTCCCCTGGGGTACTGTGACATACTCCTAAATAGAAAGGGGTTTCCTATTAAGGTGACAGTGATAGGTTACCCCCTGTTACGCAAATATTGCATCCACTTGCCTTGGGCTTTGGGCAAGTACATATTGTGCAATAACAATGGCCAGATAGGTGGTAGTGTCATACCACTACATGCCCATGGTCATAATAGGTCGGCTCGTGATGAGACCTACTATCCATCAACTAGTACCTTATGTGTTTATGTTATCTTATGGGTTCCCTTTTCTTACTGAGAAGCTTTTCACTACTTTCTCGGGGATCCCTGGGGGAAGCATCTCGAAGGTTTCAACATTGGCTTTTAACTCTTGCCAGTTACTTTTACCCTCTGGGCCTTTAGCCCCTTCTTCCCACGAGGCAAGGTACAACCCTTCCTAGTGTAGCCAATCCCAATGCCCAAACAAGGATAGGGTAGATGAAAGGAATAAAGATGGAAAGTGGTAAGTATGGAGGGAACAAACAATGAGTTTTCACAGATCCACCTAGTAGCAACCCATCCTAAAGGGAAATCAACTTACTAGGGCACCATGTCACCCTTCCAGGTATGAACGAGGCAAAGAGCATAATTTCCAAGCAAACATCATGAAATTGAAGAAGGATTCAATACAACATATTCAAGTGCTTCAAAAATCATAGTGATACATACCATGATGCTTGGACTCATTACCAAATGGAGCAAGACTCACCGCTACTTCAGGACTAGGCTGGTGTGATGGATACTGCTGCTGGTGATAAGTGGACTGCACTGAAGAAAAGAGGGGCCCTCCGGGGCCATGCTCAAATCGTCTGGTTCTTGGTACTCCATGTCTAGGACCTGTGGGCCTCGAGACGTGATCTCATTAATTATCCCTAGGCTAGGGGATAACATCTGGCTCCAACTCGGGGACATGTGCTCACCGTATAGCGCATGAGAACCTCAACATCTCTGGTATGACTTGTGGCTGTTAAACCTCAAAAAACGATATTAGTAATCCCTAGGGTGGTGATATCACCCCTCGTCCATATATGTAATGTTCCCAAGCCAATTTTTCGCTTGGAAACACTAGCTAACCGCTGATCTAACTGTTTGACTGTTTATGTTTGCAGGTTGGCCACTGACATTTCGGCCTTAGGGTTATATTCAGTTATTCAACACAGCTTATCAAGATAGATGCAATACAATACAAGATCTCATCAATACACAAGATATGGAACCACAAAGCATAGATCTGACCTTTTTATTATGAAATAGCAAGAACCTGATACAATATATGAGCAGATCTGGAATAACATCAGATGGCTCCAAGATAGAAGATATGAGTTGCTACAAAATGATCCCAATAATACAAAATAAGCCTCCAAAGGCAGAATATAAGATGAAGACCCCAAATACAAGAGCAAGGGTATGTCCAATCCCCCTAGGCTGCTGACACGCTTTGCTGGATGGGTAAGAGAACCAAAGTTTCGGCCTAGCTGAAGGAGAACTCTAATCAATGCAAAACTCTCCCAAAAGATAGATCGGGACAAGGGAAACCCCTCCCGGAAATATGAAGCTCAAATACCAAGTCTCTCTCCTTCAATATGTTGAAACCCTAATCAAATCTGCGCCCTCCTAGAACCCTGAAGTGCCCAATAATTCAGCCTGGTTGAAGGAAGCCTCCAAAACTTTTGAAACTCTCTAGGATGATAGATCGGGCAGCCACAAACCCCTAGGTGAAGTTTCAAGATTAGATTTGAGGTAGAACTCTCTAGATCTGAGAACCTCTGAATCACCAAGATGTCCTACTTCCCTCAAAGCCGTACCAACCTGTAGATAATAATCAGGCCCTAGTAACTCTGCAAGAATACCTCCAAACTGATGAGCAAGGTCTTGCTAGCAAAACCTAAATGCTAGAATCTCTCAAGGCTCTGTCAATAAGCTGGATCGAACTTCTCCTCAAGCAATGGTGCGCCCCTGCTGGAAATCCCTGAATAGTACGGCTTTTCTGCTCTCCTGAATCGATGATGAGTGTAGAATGGTGTGGGTGGAGTATTTCATCCCTGAGACCAAGCTTGGAACAAGTGAGTGGAATCTTTCACCACTGAGTTGCTCTCTAGGGTTTGTAATCTCAAAACCCTCAAAACTGTGTGCTCAAGAGCTCAACAAGCAAATACCAAATATCCAAGATGAATGAAAGGTGCGCCCTAGCCTTTCCTTTATACTTCCATTCTGTTTCCATGTTGAGTTAGTTTAACCCCTAACTCAACCTCTAGCGTTCTAATTCTTCATTGAGTTACTTTTTGCTCTTTTTTCCCTTTTTCCTAAGTCAACTTCAAAATATAACATTAGTTTGGTTGACTTTTCCCCATGCTGTAGGAGACTATGGTCTAGTGGGGATGCCTAGACCACCAAGTATTCCCAGACCTCTTCATCAAGAGGTGGGGGACATTACAGTCTCCCTTGCTGGAAATTGCTTGTCCTCAAGCAATTCCAAACTTGTCTCCCGTACCACCTGTTCATTCTCCCACGTGGCATCCTCAATGGGCAAATCCTTCCATTTGATCAAGTACTCTTTGATGCTTCTCTTCCAGAGCTTCTTCTCTCGAACCCCCAATATCTCCTTTGGTACAAGAACCAACTCCCCCTCTTCATCTAGAGGTGGTATCACTTCCAGTGGAGTGATGTGTTGGCCGATGGCCCTCTTCAGGCAGGACACATGGAAGACATTATGTATCCTGCTACCCTGTGGGAGCTCCAGCTCATAAGCTACGACCTCTACCTTCCTGTTGATCCTGTAGGGCCCAAAGAAACGTGGTTGGAGCTTCTCTGTTCCACTTCTTTTTATAGAAGTTCGCCTGTATAGTTGGAGCCTTAGGTAGACTAAGTCACCAACCTCAAAAGTACGCTCTACCCTGTGTTTGTTCGCTTGGACCTTATGCTAGTTTTGTGCCCTCTGTAAATGATCCTTTAACTCCCTGAGGATATCCTAACTCTATTGTACCCAATCTTGTACCATCGGGGCCCTGCTGTCACCAAAAGCAATCTCTAAGAAAGAAAGTGGGTCATAATTGTACAACGCCCTAAATGGGGTCATGCCTATGGACATGTGATGGGTGGTGTTGTAGCAATATTCCCCCAAATGTAGCCATCTGACCCATGCCTTCTGCTGCCCAGCCACATAATTCCTGAGATAGCCTTCCACCCATTTGTTGACTATTTTGGTCTGCCCGTCTGTCTGAGGATGATAGCTAGTACTAGGAGTCAAGGCCGTACCAACTAGCCTGAATAACTCCTGCCAGAATGTACTGATAAATCGGCTATCCCTGTCACCAACAATGGTTTTGGGTAAACTGTGAAGTCTGGAGATCTCCCTGAAGAATAATTCGACCACCTTTTTGCACTAAAGTCTGTAGCAATGGAGAATAAGTGTGCAAACTTCATCAAACTGTCCACCACTGCAAAAATACAATCCTTTCCCTGCGCCTTGGGCAACCCTGTGATGAAGTCCATGGAGATGCTTTCCCATTTGTGCTCTGGAATAGGTAGGGGTTGCAACAGTCCTGCTGGGTGAGTGTGCTCATCCTTATTCTCTTGGCAAGTAGTACAGTCGTTGACGTGATTCATCACATCCTCCTTGAGGCCTTTCCATGAGAACCTCTCCCTCACCTGCCTGTATGTCTTGCCAATCCCTTGGTGCCCTGCCATCGGTGAGTCATGACATGCCTGCAACACCTTGGCCTTGAAGGCCGATTCAGGAACCAAAAAGATTCGACCCTTATAATAGATAATGCCATTAATGACCCTCAAGTTATCGTCCTGTAGTTGTCCATCTATCACCTGACAAACAAACTGATTTTCCGAGTATTCCATCACCAAGTGGTCCTTCCAATCGACTGATACATTTGTCATGTCATAAATTGATGGCCTCCTAGATAGTGCATCTGCCACAACGTTGTTTTTCCCTTTGACGAATTCAATGTCAAAGTCATAGGCCTGTATCTTGTTATCGCACAGTGTGTAGACACAAGGCAGGCTAAGGAGTAGTAGGTCAAACTGGCGAAACAGGAACCTTCCCCACCCAATGTCACCACAATGGGGAGGTTCTTTCTATTTAGGGAGGCTAGGCCCAGGGGAGACGTCCTCGATAACCTGAGGTTTTGAAAGGGCAAAGGCTAATAGTACAAAGACAAAGTTCCCCTTCACAGATTACCGCCAATCAGATAGTCCCGGCTAAACAACCAATAATAGAGTATAACCAAAGAAAAGAAAAGCACCTGCTTGAGACAATACAACAAGGAAACTGATACGTGCAATCTTGGTTAGTACTTCATATAAATCATTGACTATCTGATATTCAATATAAGCAGTTTTTAAAAGTAAATATTGATGAAGTCAATGTTTGCAAAATGGAAATAATAAATATGTCACTCGTCAATAAATACAAGAATGATATGGCATCCAATATAACAAATAACTTCTTAACTCAATTAATGCCTTCAACTACGATTCAATTGCTCACAAGATAAAATGTTGTTGCATCAAGATGAAATAACCAAGGGTGACGTCAACAACTTAGGGTTAGTAGGTTAGGGTTAGTGTAGTTAGGGTTTCAATTCAAAAGAGTTTGAGAGTGTTTGGATCAAGGTCTTACTTCAACTTTGAGGCTGGAGATCAGTGCCTTAGGGTTAAATGGAGTTAAAAAAGGTGAAGGACGCATAGGTTGAAGGAGACGAGATTTTAAAAGGACTGGAGGGAAAAGTTTCAAGGTGCTGCTAAAGCAGGGCCTCAAAGACAGAACCCTAGGGGAGAGAGGCTCACTCCGGTGTTGCAAAAGCAAGGCCTCGTGCTCTCTCCTCCTTCCCGGCAAACAACTAGCTCAGATGAAGCACAAAACAAGACGAGAGAGCTTAAAGAGGGAGAGTGTTGCTGCGGCAAGGCTCTTTCTTCAAACCCTAAGGGAAAAATGGCCCTAGGTGTAGATAACCCAGGCCTAGGACATCTCCCTCTCTTGGATTTCTAAAGGAACGGTTAGCACAGG
>JASDQU010947519.1:5028-34462 GCA_032191745.1 Picea mariana
TCAGTTTATGAACGACATATTTCTCTTCTTCATAAGTTGAATTATTAAATATAAGTTTTTGCATAACAGGTTTCCCTTATTGCAAAGATTTATAAATCATATAATTGTTATGGTTTTTTATGTCTTGTTTGTCCTGTAAACAACTCAAAGAGTAGCGCAGCCTATCATTTACGAGAATCTTTTGAATCAACCGGTGCGAGTTTCCTTCCTCCGACCAACTTCAAAGTCATCTTACACAGGACAAATTGGGAGCGTTCCCAAGTCAGTTTGTCATTTTGTTGTTTAGTACATTTATTAGTAGTTTAGTTTAGGTATAAGTTTAGTTAAATATATATGTGTGTTTAGTATTTAGATCGTTTAATTTCAGTGAGTTCTATTTCTTGTTCATAAAATTATTAAAATCAAAAATATCTCTAGCTGTCTTAGGGCAGAAAGAAAATGAGTTTTACAGGTTTTATCTAAATCTGCCAGTTGTAGATATTGTATATTTGTGAATAAGTTATAGTGCAATAACTAGTTAGACAATTAATTAGTAGAGTTAGTATAGTAGTAATTAGTAGATTGTGTATATATAGTTAATTAGTTAGTTTAGTTTCTTGTATTTAGTGTTAGTTAGTTTGTTTTATTTAGTTTAGTTTAGTTTGTTTAGTTTTAGTTAGATTAGTTAGTTTAGATTAGTTTTCTCTTTGGTTTTCTTGGAACCTTAGAGCGGCCAATGGAGCCGTTAAACCCGTTAGGGTGGTTCATTCTAAATGGCTTGGGTTATTAGACAACCTTGGACCGGTTCCACTCTCTCAGTTGACGGACGGTCAATTTCGCCCGTCAACAGGTGGCAGTATGACAAGGTTATGTGTGGTTGACGTGTTGTTGACTGGATCGATGAATGTGCAGTTGAATGGGCTGTATGAGCCAGAGAACGCATGACACATGGCCCAATAAGAGGGTGCCACATGGCACCCTGGATCAGGCCAATAAGGGTTGTGTCAAAAATTTGTTGAGCTTCTGGAGGATTCGAGCCCCCGACCTTCGAGCTTGGAAATGACATAACTAACATGCGCTAGCCACTAGGGCATATGTAGTGCCTTATTTTCCAAGTGGAAAAGGTTTTATTTGAAGTGGTGTTGCACGGGATTTGGGGGATAAGCACCCAGTCGGTAGGGCTATCCTTCCAACCAAGGAACTGACCAGGGGCCAAGGAGTGGGCCTTACCAATTAGCACATGTCTACATGGCCCTCTATTTGACAAGGAGCCCAGGAGAAAAGGGAATGACCCAACTGTTCAACCCTAACACTCATCCACATGGGTGCATATGACCAAGGAGTTGGTGAATAGGGGGATCGAGCCTGAATTTTTCCAAAAGTGGGTTTTCCACTTTAGAATTGGATTTTTTTTGTGTTTTTTATGCTAATTTTATTGGATTTTTGCCTAATTTTGGAGGATTTGATCCCAGATTGAGGCCAAATATTGGAAGGAAGTTGGGATGTGATGCCAAACCCCAATACTATATAAAACAAGAATTATGTAGTTTTGAAACAAGCCATGAGTGACTCTTGAAGAAAGAGTTAGGGAACAAATTGAGAAGAGTAGTTGAGCTTGTGAGGCTTATTTCGGGAGTTCTACTCCACCTTTTTGAGTGTCGTCTGATGCATCGAGTTCCTGAGATAGATAAGATTAAAACTGAGTCAGTCAGATAACTGGGTGATCTAATTTAGAAGAATATTTTTTATCATTGAGGAATAATAAAGAAGCCTCCCCCACTAAAGACAAAGGCCTGAAGATGTAGGCAAATTGTGTCGAACTCTGTTATCAACTTCTGGTGTTTAATTATGTTGAATGTTTTATTATTTTTGTTGGATGCAATTATCTCCTTGAATATTTGATTATTCATTCTTTAATTTTTTTTACTGCTCATATAATTCACATGCATTGTCATAAAAGATCTTGTTAAATCGAAGTCAAGGTGTAAATTACAAAGCACCGATTTTAGATCAGATTCTTCAACAAAGAATTATTTTTTGTCTACATGGCCTATTCCCATTTAGGTTTTCCCTGAGCATATAAGTAGTAAACAGGTTCAGAATATTCAAGTAGATGATTCATCAAGGCAATGATGACATGTTGCTTTTGACTTCGAGTTTTTCATTTCGGAGGAGACATCACTGATGTCAGCTCCAAAAATTTCAATTGTCTTGACAACCCATATAGGTAGACAATAAACATGTGAAATAGGGTTCACTATAGTAGTTTGATCAGAAGACATAGAGTTTTTGGTCGACAAAGGTGGAATACTAGTCAAAACAGAGATCAATGGACTAGTCAAGGTGAAGGTCGAAGGTCAAGTTGAAACAAGAACAAAGTTCGACTGTCTAGTCAAATGACTAAAGAATGGAACAAGAGAAACAATGTCAGAGACAACATCAAAGGGATTATCTTGTATAAATCAAGAGGAGGCATTCAACAAATTAATTCCATAATACCTCTCATCAAACCATACATTTCTTCTGATGATGATTTTTCCTTTGACAGGATAAAACAATCGATAGGATTTCAACACTTCAGAGTATCACATCATGATTCAAGCATGAATATTTGCATCAAACTTATTTTTGAAATCATCGAAAATGTGAGACTAGGAAACACATCCAAACACATGGAAGTGGTTGACTGAAGGCTTATTTCCACACCATCATTCGATTGGAGTCATGGAAGGAACAAATTGAATCATGATGTGATTGAGCAGATAGTTTTCACAATACAACATTTCATCTTAGAAGCGAGGAGGAATACATTTATCCTGCAAAAGACATCTAGTCATTTCGACCAAAGTATGATTCTTGCGTTCTGCAATGACATTCTTTTAAGGTGTGTGAGAAATTGACCATTTCCAGTCAATACCTGATTGAACCATGTATTCTTCAAAAGGTCAATTTACATATTGACCACTATATTTTGATCTCATGAAATTGATGGTTCAGCCACATTTCTTTTCAACAAAGACTCTAAACTCCTTGAACTTTTCAAAGACAAGGTTCTTTTTCTTCAAAAAATAGACCCATGTGAAATGAGAGAAATCATCAATGAAAATCAAAATATACCATTCACCTGCCAGTGAAGGTATATTGATGCAACAAAAAACACTATGACTTCACTCATTAGTGTCAGAAAGAATAGTAGTGAGTTCATTGTTGGGTCGAGTCATGTCATATAATTTATACAAACTATCCTTCAAGTCGAGAAGCTCTTCGATGGCAATCAAATTTCCTTTCTTCAAATCACAAACATAGAGCCAATCTAGCCAAAATTCCACAACCTTACATTTCTTTTTTAACTAAGCAACGTATAACAGATAGGGACTAAGTTTTGGCACATGATAGACATTGACAATTTTCTTGTGTTGACATGTAACATCACTTTGAACAACAAAATCGAGAGAAAAATTATCAGCACCACAGATTTTCCTCTCCTTAGCTTCATCCAATCATGTGAACAAGGAGGCATCATTAACCATGTGATCAGTGCACACAAAGTCGACTACCCATTCATTCTATGTAGAATGCGACATCAAGGAAAGACATGATAAATTATGACTTGTAAGGAGAAATTATCAATGGGTCAAGATTCAGGGGGAACATTTCCTTTCAGGTGTTTAACCTTCTCCTATAAATAGTCTCTCTTCTTATAGCATACTTTCTCTACATATCCAGTCTTTCCATAGTACTGAAATGTCTTTTTCTTTCTACCTCATTATCGTGCATCTGTTTGTACCTTAGGTTTTTGGTAATGACTTCTAGGTCACTATGTAGAGGTATCGAACCATACTCAATCTCTATGATCCATATTTCTATTTCCCTTGAGCAATTGGGCTTGATGTTTACCACCAATATTACCTTCTTCAAGAAGTCTGTGTTGATCAATAATCAAAATGCCACATAAATATTCAAAGGTGTAATCCTTACCATCTTCCTTGTGTTCTTTCCAGTTGATGCGGAAATTCGAGATGAACACGTCGAATGGTGTTATTAAATTCATTAGTACCATATCGATGATTTTTCCACCCTTTTTCTGATAGTTCTTTCCACATTCACCCAATTTCAACTAGAGTTCTTTGACACATGCCAAATAATCCTCTATTCTATCAAAGGAATGAGGATCGACAGAGATAAAATATTTCTCCAGCTACATGATGTGGCTCTCATCGAATTAGTTCAACAAAGACTTTAACTTCCTCAAGAATTGATGAGGGTAGTCAATTCCACTAAGGTGAAACCAAATATCCTACGAGATATAGGTTGTGATGATCCCCATAGCCTCATCCTTCTTTCCATAAAAAATTAACTTTCCATGATCATCTGTTGGATATGGAAATGTAATATTCATATATTTCCAAAGTCCTTTTCTCTTCAACAGGGTTTCCATATCTGGTATCCATTTTGCATAGTTTGATCCATTCAGAACAACAAGATCAATCTTTGAAGCCATCTTCCATATCTAGACAAACATATTTTCTTCAAATTTCCAATCAACAAACCACCATCCTAGAGTCAATCACACAACATATCTGACTCAAAAAGGTTTCTAGATAAAAAGAAAGGTATTAAACCATTGACTATGATACCATGTTGGGGAAGGGGGCAAAACCTGTAATGAAATAGATAGACAATTCTGCAGATAATCGAAGTGGGAATACAAATTTCGAAGACAAAAGGTGTTGTCTAAAGACACCATTACAACACTTAAGAAAAGTGCATTGTGATCAGAACATCAAAATGCATATTGGATCTTGATATATCCATATGATATCAATTCAATCGCTTGATGATAATGAACCAATGGGTTTGCTATTTATAGCCTCAATATCTAACCAACTTCTAAAGAATCAGGAAGATATTGTCCACATGTAACCGTCTATTGCTAGACTTGATTCTGTCAAATATGTGTTGTCGATTCGAATTGATAACAATGCTCAAATTGACTTCATATGCATCCAACTCATATTCAATTGTTGGGTTGGGTGATCCACCACCTGACTATATTCAAATACAAGTCGATTGTCTGATCAATAGGCATGTCGACTATTCAACTGACTAATGTAGATATATGGTCAATTGCTTGACTGATTGTGCTCGGATGTAGGTCAACCTCCTGACTGACTGAACTCAAGAGATGTGTGATGAACCATCAATGCTTGATGTTCCAACAAGTAATTGTAGAATACACTATTCATGAGGCTCATGAATACAACTAGTGCATTGGTCAAACCAAATGACACCACTATGACCTTGTAGTTCCCAAGAAAATTTTTAAAGGTGGTCTTAGGATTGTCACCTTCCTTAATCCTTAAATATCGGTAGCCTAATTGTAGATTTATTTTTGAGAAAACCATTTCCCCTTTCATATGATCAAAGAGATCATCTATCTGAGGTAATGGGTACCTATTCTTCACTGTGGATTTATTCAAATCCATGTAATCTATGCACAATTGTAAGGAACCATCCTTATTTTTGACAAATATTACTGGTGCACCCCAAGGTGAAACATTGGGATTAATAAATCCCAAGTCCAACAGTTCCTTCAACTACATTTGCAACTCACAAAGTTTTGGAGTGATCTTCATGTATGGTGTCTTGGATATTGGCTCCATGTTGGGTGTTAGGTGAATCATGAAATCAAGTCCCCTCTTCGGATGTAGCCCAAGAAAATATTTGGGAAAACATCCTTGAATTATAAAATCACCAGGTACTAATCTAAATGGGGTCCCTTTCCATTGCTTATTGCCTCCTCTATGTACAATCACCATCCTTTACTGATGTAATGTTTAATTTTTATTGTCAATATTAAACATAAGGAAATCTTTCTGTTGATACCATGGATCTCAATTGACCTTTCCTCATATTCCAAACAAATCACTCTCTTCATGAAATAGTATACGAAATCTCACTGAGCTTCTATCCAGTCCATACCAACAATTAGATCATATGTACCCAACGTAGTGATGTACACTTTTAACCTAGTTGTGCACACCCATATGTTTATAAACAATTTCTCAACACTAGGTCCTATCGCTTGTTTTTCTCCATAATCCATCTCAACTTGTTTAAAGTTGTCATGCTCATAGGCTGCCAACCCACATTTTTCTAATGAAGATGGTTAAATGAAACTATCAATTGCACTAGAATAAAATAATATTTTAACTTTGAGATGTGTAACACACCCAAACCCCTAAGTTCCTTTTAAGAGGTGGGGTAATAGAATTTTACTTCTCTTCAATTCTCTCAAAACCTCTTCTCGAGGGAGCCATCGTCTTCTATTTGTCACGATATTTCCAATGACTAAAGTTTCTAAAACATGACCTATATATTAGAAGCCATGACTTCCAGAATCTTCTTGACCTTTATTATCCCAACGCCACCTCACTTCCATGTGGATTTATAACCTTTGCATCATCCGATGCGGCACATATGTAGCTTCGACGTGGCGCTTACCACTTGGCTATCCAGTTCATGGTTCCAAATCCATGGGACCTCACAATAGAAATTGGGAATTAATCCTCATGGGTGGAAGATACCTTTTCTAGAAGTTCAAATGATGTCCATTTAAATAGACCTTTCCTCTCTCTAACGGTCCTCAGTCCCCTCATCCGACGATTCTAGACAACTCAACATCCCAACTAGCATGAGGTGTATTCGTCAACATCCCAACACTAAAAGTCTCGATGAAAATCCCATATCGGGACTACACCATATCCAACCTCTCTTGGGGAAAGTATCCTACATCTCTAAATGTATCAATGATCTTAACAATCATGAGGATTAATTATTGTCTCTCCTCCTTCTATTAAGGAAACCAGTGGGGTCCACATATGATTTACGATCATGATTACATCATGAAGGGTCATTGACTAGCAACTGTCGTTAACCATGAAACCTCATTGTCATTGGAATTTTCCTCCTTCCAAGCCTCTAGGTTAATCCGACTTCCTCTGATGTATGACCAATATTTCTCTACAACCAAATCTAACGGTCTATATTGAAAACATTGATCTAAGGGGTTTTTACCCCCTCCAGGGCACACATGTTCCTTATATATTCCACTGGTGACACATGTCACCTCGACAGTCACGTTGGCTTCCCTGCTGGCATACCACGTCATCATGATGTCATCACCCCTTTGACATATTCTAGCGCATCCATGTGGAACTTACACCAGATCTACAATTGTTATTACACTACATCCCTTCTCCAATCAACAATCTAGATCAATCCTCGGAGTTCCTCCCATTGGTTTCCTGTAGCTTTGGATCCAATAGTCAAGGGTTCTCCTGATTAAATTTACGTCTCTGCGTCTCCCTTGGAGTTCCTCCCATCGGAGTGCATTCCCTTCCAGGAATGTAACTCCCTTTGTCTGTTACCCATCTGATGGATGGTACAGATCTATCCACTCATATGCAACATCAACCATGGTTACCACCATATACCTACCACGTGGCACTCATGATGGAATAAGAACCACTTCTCCAAATTCCAAAATGTTGTGACACATGGCGCAATCACCATGTGACACATGGGGATACTTTGTGGCTTACACGTCATTGTCGAGTACTTAAATTATCTAATCAGGTACTGACACCTTTCCTCCCTGAGACATGCTAATTACCATGTTGGCACCTCCGTCACCCATTCGTCACATCCCTTGTCAATACTCACCAAGGGGACTGGTAGGTCCCATGGTGAATCAATGGTTGTAATCACACCATGCCTCTATTCTTCGATCAACGATCTATATTTCCTCTTAGAGTTTTCTCTATAGGATTTCCTACAACTTGGGCATACAAGGTCACTCTAACCATCGAACTTTGATGGTACAAATACCAATGGATCCAACAGTCCATGTCTCTCAAAATGACTCTACGATTGATCAAAAATCGATATCTGTCGACCCTCAGATCCAATGGTCAATAATTAGGGGAAAACCCCCAAAATTTGTAATCCTAATAGGGATCATCCTCATCCTTCTGAAAAACTAGGAATGAACACTTTTCGTCCTCCGGGACACGTTGGCTTCCCTGTTGGTAGGACAAAACATGTCGATGCCATTATCTCTCTCTCCTCACACTTATATGATAAGGTATGGAACTGTGGTCTGGAACCATGTTCGTCACACCCAATATCAATGGTTGGGATTCCACCTTTCCACCCTCTAATAGATTAATGATTATCAATGAATCTAAACCCTTCCCTTTTTGAGTCCCAACACAACTTCACACCCATCACTCTGATGGTTTGACCTCTGACAGACTTAATGCTAAGAACAACGGTCCATAATTTGCTAGGACCATTCATCCATAGATTCAACGGCTCATGTTATCTATAAGATATTTCCATCGGAGTCTCTCCTCAACCTTGCTCCAAGGTTCTCTGATGAATACACCTTCTGACGAAGGGCCATGATCTAATCGCTACGTCAATTTAAAAACTTTAATTTCTTTAGGCTGAAAATATGGGTTTTCTCCGAGCTAGTAGCCCAAATATGAACTTAACTATTCAAGGATTCTTCCAAGTTATTTCTCATGGTTTCACTAGGCCTTCAAGGAATATGAACCCTTACTTTTAACCTATGTAAGGGATTATTCTACTATCTCTATGAGGATTTGCATTTTGTGATCCTTCCATTTCGATGTGGGGTTTTATATGGGGCTTAAGGCTCCTGAATCTAATATGGTTTTTCTTAAGGATACCATATGACTCAGGAATTGGCCTCCTCGTGGTATCAAAGGTTTATCGTCCTTCTCAGGCATTCAACATGCCATTACTACAATATTTCGTTCCTCTCAGAAATGATTATTCCCTCTTATTTCTTTAAACCAATTTTCTTTTCTCGGGAATCATATTACAACAAAATTTCCTACTACACACACATGAGGTACAAACATGTAGTTATATTCATGACTATATTCATAGGGGGGATTTTTTTTATACAATCCTTAGTTTTTTGAGGAAGGATTCAATATCCTCCTATTCAGATATATACTATACTTACAATTACAGGCACCAATGGAAGTATCTAACCATGTTTTTTCAATTTAATTACACATAATAAATAAATACTTATGTTTTAGAAGTTGTGACCAACCAACTAACTGTAGGTGTTCTCCCTTCCACCCAACCATAGGTTTTGCATGCTATGTAACTTCATAACATGCCACCCCCTTTCCAATCCATGATAGCACCAAGGGAAATATCTCTTAGGTTCTATGGGATTTTTGGTATGTGAAGGTTAATCTCCTTGATACCACTCTTGATAAGGAATTCCTCACCCCACCTAACCTAGGCCTTCAATGAGGTTTATCATATGCTCTCCCGCATCAAGCTCATGACCTCCCCCTAGTTCGTTTCTAGACTCTCTTCTAGGTCCCTCCCATTCTTCCCCTAGTCGCCCTGCGCCTCATGCACATAATCTTGTTAGGAAGGTTCTCAACCTATCCTTATGCCTTTTGTCAGAAGGAAACTCATGGAGTCAATCCGTTTGTAGGAAATGGTACTTTATGGTACCTTAGGCTGACTATTTTTTTATTTCTTAGCCACAACTCCCATGATCTCATTCATTTGGGTGGGTGGTCATTCAACTACCATCCCTTTTCTCATTAACTACTTTTTCTTGAAATCAGAGACATAACTTATTATTTTTAGATTAAGTGTTTTAGCAAGGAAGCTTGGGTCATCTTGGCATGATGAACCCACCCTCTCTATGTTTCTTCACTTTTTCCTCTAGCGGTATCATGGCTAGTACTTCAAGGCTTCACCCCAAAGTTAGTCGGTCGGCATTTTAAATCAACAATAATAAATTTACAATGTTCTTATGTCATTACATGGAAACCATAATTCATGATTAATTACACATAATAATAGGTTTAGAAAGGGGGTGTTACAACATGATTTAGCCTACGTGACAACTCCACCACAATGGATTGATATTAAAATTGGTGGTTTCTAATTTCCTTTTCCATCGGGGCCTTCATGTCTTTATGCATAGTGTCGGATTGTGACTTTGGGTAGTCACGCTAGTAATGAGGTCCCCCACACCCTCAACATGTAGTTATCGATGGGATTTAATTAGGATTAAAATATATGTCTTTTCTATTAAGGGACCTTTCCTTAGTCTATGGAGTTCTCTTATTTTGCATGTAAGTGTGGGTCAGGAGCAGAGTCTTCTTCACTGCATTTATTAAAATCAACCATTGCTTTATGTAATACAACTTAATTAAAAGAAAAAAAGAATAAAAATAAAGAAATTAAAAGGAGTTTGAAGTCAGTCTTCCCTCAAGCCACACACTCATCCTGATCAAAATGTATGCTAAAAAGAAACAAAAACTCAAACAAATCATAACAAGACACATTTTATTTATTTATTTTAGGAGAAGTATTTCTTTAAGGCTTGGAAATTCACCAGGAGGGTGTCAGATTCCCCTCGTAGATTTTGCAACCGGTATGTGCCTACCCCGATCTTCTTGACCACTTGAAAAGGTCCGAGCTATAGATTTTGGAACTTTGAGTGTTTTCCTTTGGACTCATTTGCTTTATCCCACTTCAAGTCTAGGTCTCCTACTTCAATTTTTTTTTTCTTTGTCCTTACGTTTGTCAAACCATCTTTTAACTACCTTCTGATGAGCGGTGAACTTAACTTTATCCTTTTCTCTTTCTTCATCCAACATGAGAATGGTATCAATCCTTTGTTGTAGAGAAGATGAGGGATGACCTCTTGATGCCCAGGCAAGTTGTAAATATGGAAGGTACAATCTGTTTGGAAGAATGGCTTCTTGCCCATATACCTGAAAGTACAAAGATTTTCCTATGGCTTATTTAGGTGTTACTCTATTGGCCCATAGGGAATTATGAAGTAAATTATGCCAATTCCTCTGATTTTCAACAACTGTTTTTTTTTTAAATTCTCACCAGGTTTTTATTAGTTGACTCTGCTACCCCAGTCCCTTGCGAGTAGTAGTTTGTAGAATATATTATTATGATCTCCTTATAAAGGGAGAATTCGGTGAAGCACGTGGAAGAAAAGTAGGCAGCATTGTCAAAAAAGAGGATGAAGGGCATCCCAAGCCTTGTTATTATCTATTGTTATAAAAATTGGATCACTACCTTTTCATTAATGTGCATGAGAGGGATAGCCTTCATCCACCTCGTGAAATAATCTATAGTAGTCAAGATATGTTTACGTTGTTTCGAAGAAAAGGGAGTAATTTATCCTATGATCTCTATTCCCCATTGCTCAAACAATATGGATATGGCCACCGGTTGGAGTGGAACGGATGCTCTCTTTTCCCTACAGGTTCTTACTTAAAAAGATTTACATTTCCTGGCATATGGATGAGTGTCCCTATACATAGTAGGCCAATAATAACCAACCCTTAATATTTTGTGAGCCGTCGTTTCTCCTGCAAAATGTCCACCCACTGGACTGTCATGGATTTCTCTCAGTACCTTTTCTGCATCGTCATGTTCAAGACATCTAAGGAGTACTCCATCATAGTTTATGTGGAAAATCACTGAATTTATGAAGCGATATTGAGTAGACTTTGGCATGAGGGCTCTCCTTTATCTAGGGTTTAGGTTTTCTGGACAAGTTCCATGATGCAGGAGATAAGACAAGTTTCCATACCGAGATTCTTTCCCGGGAGGTACATATAAGGCTTCGCTGCACCATAATGATAACTCATTTTCCCAATCAGGGTCTTCTATGTTAATTAGATCTTAGGCTTCAACGACCAGTTTACACAATCCTTGACCTTTGACTATTTTGGCAAGTTTTATGTCTAGATCAAATTATTGGATGTCTACCATCCAATTTCCCCTTATTTCTCCCATCTCCTATTGAGTGAATATAGATTAGACTGCTAGATGAGGTACTATGACTTTAGTGTGATTCTTCAGGATATATGATCTGAAGTGTTTGACTCCTTTATATAATCCATAAGCATGTTTTTCTATAGCAGGGTATTTCAGTTCGACTACTTGGAGGTTGGTTCTCATAAAGGATACTGGTGCTTCGTAGTTTTCTTCATATTTTTGGGTAAGTACTATAGCCAAGGATTGGTCAGAAGTAAAGGTATAAGGGAAAAAATCTTTTTTGAAATTAGGGCTTCGTAACACTGGTGCTTGGGAGATGGCAGATTTGATGTTAATGAAATAACCTTTCTTCTCTTCATCCCATTTAAAATCTGCATCTTTGTGAATCATTCTTTGTAAATATTTGATGGTTTTGATGAAATTAAGAGTGAATTTTCTTACAAAATTGATTTTCCCAAAGAAAGGTTGCATGGCCTTTTTATTATGAGGCAAAGGGAGTTGATCTATATCTTTTATCTGCTCAGGGTCGATGATAATTCCTTCTCAAGATATAATATGAACTAGTAGATTCCCTTCCTCTACGCCAAAGATGTTTTTCTTAGAGTTCAAATATTTTCCATATTTCCTACATATTTTGAAGATCCGATTCAAATGTTGAATGTGGTCTTCCTTATTTTTTGACTATACTGTTATGTCATATAAATAGACTAACACACGCTTGTTAATCAATCCCAGGAAAGATACATCCATGGCATTCTGGAAGGTCGCCCCTGTGTTAATCATCCTTAAGGGCATGGTTTTATAAGCAAAGTTTACCCACTTGGTTCATAAGGTAGTTTCTAATCGATCATATTCTGAAACCATGACTTGGTTATATTCCGAGAAATCGTATAGGAGAGAAACAATTTTAGAGATGGATATTGTCTGTAAGAGTTTCTCCATGGGTGGGACTGGGTAGTTATCTTTTTCTGATGCTCTGTTAAGGTTTCTGAAATCCACACACACAGAGATCTCCCAAGACTTCTTTCTAACATGCACCAGATTGGCTACCAATGCAAAGTGTCTTACCTGAAATATAATCTTGGCATTTAATAATTTCTTTAGCTCTTGATACATTAGAGGTTCCATAGATGGGTGGTTCTTCCTAAGATTCTATTGGAAGGGTTTAATCCATATTTCAATGGAATCGTATGATGGATAATGCGAGTATCATACATTTTCAATTATTGGTAAGAGCAAGAAAAGACATCTTGATATTCTTTAAATAGTTTAAAACAAGCCTTCCTATATTCTTTGGACACTATCTTGCCCAGGTTGAAATTATTGGGGTTCTCAGGGCTTCCTATGTTTATAGTTTCATATATAGGGCATGAGCTCCTTGTTTTCGCATTCTTTTGCCCTCTAAACCTTTCCCTTAGGTCGAAAAGGTTCTCCAGATTAGCCACTCCTTTTGGTATCGTGTGAAACTTTGGTTTATCAACATAGTTATCGGTTTCCTTCTTTTATTCGTGGATATTTGATTCTATGAAAATTTCTTGGAATATTTCATCATCAATGGCCAAATCCTTAAAATTATCCTGATTAGTTAGGAAATATACAATATATTCATCCCCTTCAAAAATTTTTTAGTTAGAAATGTTGTTAGGTACCGATGGTTTCTAGAGTAGTTCTACTACAAACCTTGAGGCTTCATAGTCCTCTAAAGGAGATAATATTGAGGCCGTAGTGGATAGAGCATAAACAAGGGTATTTTTCATCATGGGAACAATGATAATGTTGAAGGACTCAAAATTGTCTATTAGTCTGTGCACCTCTTGTTGGTAATTTCTTAAGTGAGGTGAATTGCAATGGATGGTATTCTTTATTTTCCTAAAGATAGTTTCAGAGTCTCCAAAAACTTTCAATTCTTTGATGTTTAAGTTGATGGATTTGTTTAGTCCCTGGACTAGAGCCTTATATTCGACAATGTTATTAGTACATTCAAATTCAAATCTACTGGATAAGAAGTTTTGTTTCCCCTTTGGGTCAATGAGGATACACCCCGCTCCTGACCCTTCTTGTGATTTAGAGCCATCAAAGTACAACATCCAAATTTGTGGAGGGGAATTTCTAACTTCTTCATGTCTAGCTATTTTTTCAATTTCAACCTCCTTGTTTGCTACATCTGTGAGAGCATCTTGATAAAGAATACTTTGTTCTGAGGCCTCTAGTAAGTCTATTTGAAAAATCATTTCAGATTTTTATGCGGAAGAAATGTCAAACATGTGGGGGGATAAATTACCAAAATTAGAATCACAAGAGTAGTTTCCTTACACAAGGAACTCTATTGACGAGGGTTCATTTGGGGTTTCTAAATCAGTGAAAATATGTTTGAGTTATCTTTTTATGTCGATCTGGATCATGTTTGGATGTCCTTTTAATGACAACTAGAGATGATCCCATTCAATACTAAAGTATTCGTTTAATTTCTCAGACCAGTATTAGCTAAGTAGCATTTCATAAGCCTTTGGGATGTATACTACAATTATGCCAATTACTTGAACAAATTTAGGGTGCATAGAAATTCTGATCATGACATCTTTCAATTCCCCAATGACCTTTACCTAATTCCTATCTAGTTTTATAATGTGTTTATCACTTTTGAGTGGGGTTGCGTTCAATTTCTTACAAATTAATAATGGCATGACATTTGGAGATGCCCCTGAATTGACTAGGTAATTATGTAGATTTATGTTGAAAACTTCAAACGTCAAGAGGAAAGGAGGAACAAAAGGCCTTCTTCTTTTGTCTAAAGAGAAAGCATTCACACTTGGATTATTTCTTAAAGATATCGGAGATGGAACCTCACATTGATCAGTGCTTGTTACAGGGGTACCTATTGATTTTAAGGATTGCATCAGAAAATCCTTTTGTTGAGGGATTTTATACATGTCCATGAAAGACACATTAGCCTTCATCTTCTTCAAGTATTTTACCACATTGTAGTCTAGTTTAGGATCTTCCCGTGTGTGTATGTTTGTGGGGTTTCTTTGGGGAGAGCATAGTAGTTTGTGGTGATTGGTCACTAGGTTCCCTCTAGATCACTGAGTATTGGTGGGGTCACGTTGGATCGGTTGACTTTTACTTTGTGTCTGTACAACTAGAAATTCAATGAGGGGTCCTTGTACTTCAACGATGTCGTTGAAGGGAATTAGGTGGTTGGAATCCCATAACAACATGGTTGTTTCTTCTAGTGGATTTTGACTTTCTTGATTAATGACATTTATTTCCGAACTACTAGGTTGTTTGGTTAGACAGAATTCATCTAAGAATCAATTATCCATTAGATTCATAGCATGCAACCATTGAGGGTGGTCCCTTTCTGAATGGTTTTTTTGGTGATATGTGTAGAAAGAGTCAGATGCCACATTCTCTAAGTCGATGTTTAGGTTAGATGAGGGAGGTTCTATAGCTTTGAAGGGTGGATTTATTTAAAAAAAAGGGTTTATAAGGTATTTTATTTTGGTTTCCTTCCCCATCACTCCTTTTCATGTCTACGATCTCATTGGAAAACTTTTTTATCATCCATTGCACGTTTTCCAAATCCCCTCCCTCTTTTTGAGGACCTTGTTCTATTTGTTTTCCCAAGGGTCTTGTTAAAAAATGTCCTCTCTTAGGTAGAGGTTGGTTTTCCTTTTTTATTAGTGAGATCTGACCTTATTTTCACCCTTTCATTTGGAATTTAATCATTTTAGCTTCTTCGAAATTTTCGGCTAGGGTATGTTTGGCAGCCCTTTTTACAAACATGGAAATATAAGCTAGGAGAGAATTAACGTATACTTCGATTTGAAACTCTTGTGTAGGTTTAGCCTTAGGTTGGAATTTTTTCAAAATTGTGGTGAACCTTTGGTTCAAATATTCAACCTTTTCTTTTGGACTCATAGTGGTGGAGAAAATTTCATCCATTAGAGATCTTGTGGTAATTTCTTTGACAAATTTGTCCAAGAAATCCTTTTGAAACTTCATCTAGCTGGTTATGGAACCAACTGGTAGGTTGAAATACCAATTCGAGGTCATATTTTCAAAGGTGTAACGAAAAATTCTACACACTACATCTTTGTGTTGTACATTCATCAACCTTATAGATAATATGAACTTCCTAATATGGTCCTCAAACAATATGGAGGTTTTGGGGTCAAATTTAGGAACTAATTTTTCTGGATGTCTGGGTAGGTTATGCACCCATCCTGGGATTGCCAGAGCATCTCTAGCCAACCATGGTTTATTGTATTGAGGTTGATTCCCCCCTTCTCCATTGTTATCGTTATTATCCTCCATGTATTCAGATTCAGAACCTAAGTGATTTGAGGTAGACCCTTCCTCTTCATATTCAAAAGTGTCAGGTTTAGAGTAGTTATCAACTAGTGTTTAAGGTATCATATTAAAGGGTTGTTCGATATATGTGAGGGAGAAATATACCAGGTGTTCTACTGTGTGAAAAAATACCTATTCAGGGGTTTCAACAACTAGTCTTCTTATTTGTTTTCTTCGAGGAAGTAAAGTAGCTAAAGGTTATGCTCTGATCTGCTGGGTGTAAGCTCTAGTGATTCTTTTGAACTTTAACTCTTCTTGGGGAAGAGCGTAAGGTATTTCATGGTACATGTGTTCTTCCTCTTCATGTTGAGTTGATTTACTCGTATCGGGAGTTCTCTCTGTATGTGGTTTGTCTTGAGAGTGACTATCCATGCATGTGGGTTGTTTTGAATCTATAGGCTTTGCATAATATGTTATCAGAAATATTGTTAGGCATGCATTTGTTCAGGCCCTCCTTATAGAACTAATTTTTTTGAGGGATCTGAGATCGCTTTAACTCAACAATAGGAACCAAACCCGCTTAAGAGTCCCAATTAGACTCTTAAGAGTTTGATGAGTTGTAAGGTTCTTCAGATTCATGATCTGGATGGAATTATTAATGGGATTTAATTGTGATTGACATATATGTCTTTTCTGTTAATCCTTTCCTCAGGCTATGCATTTCTCTTTTTAGTTCTTTTCTAATGTTTATAACAAAATAAATATAGAGCTTTAAACTAGATGACACAGAGAAGATAACTGTGTGTTGGGGGAAGGATGGGTTGTATCATAACCTTATACCTTAGCATGCAGAAGAAAAAGGTATAAAGTAATTCAAACTAGCATTAATACCATTTTGATTAGTAGACATTCAACATTTTCTGAGATAACATTTACAGAAAGAAAATCTGTATGCGACAAGAAGTTAGCACAAGAAAAAGTAATTTTCAATGCTCTATTATCAATCACATGTTAACAAAATCGATTTCTATTCATCAAATAGAATAAAATAAATGTTGCAGCATTATAAGATAACTTTAAATAACAAATAAAATAACTCTTATTCAATACAACAACAAATATTGAATCTGAAGATAGAAATAATCCCCCTTGGTCCAATCACCTTCATGCCTTAGATGAAATAATTGTCTTTGGTCCTAAAAAAAACTTCTCAAATAAAATAACTTGCATATAAATAGTTCCCTTACATAATTTCAGTAAAGTATTTCCATCCAAAATCATCAACCTCTCTAACATACAAAAGATGCCTATTTATCACAGATGTGGAGGCCCTCGACCAGTGTGGAACTAAGGCTTAGCTCTACACCTCGACCGTAAAAAAACTTATTTACTTAACTAAAACACACTACTGGAGTATGTTAATGAATACTTCAAACTTGTCTTAATGAAA
Source organism: Picea mariana (assembly GCA_032191745.1). Classification (NCBI taxonomy): domain Eukaryota; kingdom Viridiplantae; phylum Streptophyta; class Pinopsida; order Pinales; family Pinaceae; genus Picea; species Picea mariana. The sequence continues at coordinate 22,625 of JASDQU010947519.1, forward strand.
AGGAGTGGTTCTTATCACACACAAAAAAACACTTATTATGTCTGAATTTAAAAGAGTTTTGCAATTGAACAATTAAAAACTGCTACTAGCACTGAAGCTAGATTGATGCGCATGATGGGGTGAACTGAGATTTGGTAGGAAATGATTGGGAGTGACAGAACTGCATTCTGTATTGAGCATTGGCATGCATCATGTTAGCACTAAGAGTCACCCTCAGATTGTGTGAGGATAATCCCAGTACCCATCAGAATGTTTGGTGGATGTCGGTTTTATGAGTGGGGGTCAAATGGACAAAAATCAATACAGAAATGATTCTAACATAGAACTAGGATGGAAATGCACAAGGAAGTGAGGGCCTCATTAAATTCAGTTAGTGAATTGAGTTTAAGGGAGACCATAAGGAAGACTTAGTGAGAAAGTGTAAAACTCTGATATGGGCATCAGGCTTTCAAGCATCTTGGTGAAGAAAAAATCAGGCTCAAGAGCACTCTTGAACTCGATATTCATACACTGAAACATGTCACAAGAAACATAGTCACAACAACATAATGATCAAACTTACATCACAATGAAACTATGACAACTCAAATGGATCCTCCATGCCCGAGCCTTTCAGTGTAAGAGGGAAAAATATAACAATGAAGCTGACTAAAACCAATCACAAAGATATTGTAATCAAACCTACATTAAAATAAAACTACAACCCTCAACTGATCCTCCATGCCTGAGTGTTTTAGCACAGTTTTTCACAGAGATGAAAAGAGGCTTACTTCTATTAATGTGAAAGTCTCAAATTTGATACATAACTAGAGAACAACTCTGGCATCAAAACATTACAAAATAGGGAGCTCTACTCAACTAGTTGACTACACTAACAAAATATCAAAAGTACTTATTTATACTTAGATCAGTCCCCGACTATCAAGAGTGTGATCTGATCATTACATTCAAAGCATTGTGTCTGAGCAGTATTCTATCATAATTTGTATGTATCCCTCTATTAGATGAGAGCTTATATTCACATGGGTCTGCAGGAAAATTTGTCCACAGGGGTACCACGGGCTGACGGTTCACTCCCCACGGCCGAGCCTTCCATGCCTTCCATTTATGGAGTGAGCCGAGGTTTCAACCACCAGCTCTATTTTCATTTACTGCCTCCTAGAGAACACCATAAGACTTAAATCTGAGGGGTGCGACCACCTGCTTCTCTTGGATAGGATGCTATATAAACACATGATTGTAGAGATGCTAAAAGGTCATTTGGATTCACACCGTTTTTGAGCCCGTAATTCATGACCTTCCACCACATATCTCTTTTTCCTTACCATGGTTTCAATTGTGGGACCGCTCAAGAAAATTATTGCCTGAGCATGTGGCATCCCTGCAATGGACTGTGGTCGTAGATCTGTTCCCGATCTGTGATTTGGGCGCACCTGCTAGATTTATCGCCACCACCAAGCTTAATCGCCCACCAAATTTGAGGTCTTCTAAAAATGTGCCTTGGAGGAGGGCGCTACACTTTCCTTTGGCTCCTTCATAGATGTGACCTGGGGCTATTACCTCACTCAGACATGTGATTGTGGGCACGACGAAGAGTGGTTTGAAAACAAACTAATTTTGTTCCCACAATTCACCATGAGCCACGACATGTCCCTTTCTCAAAACCAATGTTCCGTTTGTGTCCCACCCTTGAAATTTTAAATATCGAGCACCTTTTGACCCTGCAATCGAGCATGACCACTAATATTGTGATCTCAAAGGAGGCCTTTTGATCAAGGACTCAAATATTCCCTTCTCAAATCAACAAACATGATTTTCTTCATGATTCAGGTTTCTAAGTTTTGAACTTTCAAACCTTTCCTTCTCCCACAATGACAGATCTGCTGCCACATGTCTTCTTAAATCGACGGTTGTGACCGTTCAAAATTTTAGACTTCGGAACCCTCAAATATCAACTCTTCCCCCAATTGATTTTATCTGAAGCCTACAATCCACTGATGTATGCCCCCTGCAGATCGATGATTGAGATCCTTTTGAGTCTTCGGACTTTGAATATATTAAAATTCAAACTTCATTTTCCTCCAAGGAACCCCCCCCGAAGCTAAGGATCTGAAAATGTGTGGACTTCAGAGATCGACGATTGAGATATTTTTGGGTCTTCAAACTTCGAGAAAATCAAATCGTAAACCTGGGCTTCCTCCATGTGATTTTACCCGAAGCTAGGGATCGGATGACATGTGGCCCTCGTAGATCGATGACTGAGATATTTTTGGGTCTTCGGACTTCGGGAAAATCAAATCTCAAACCTGGTCTTCCTCCATGTGCTTTTACCTGAATCTAGGGATGTGATGATGCATGGCCCTCATGGATCAACAACTGAGATGCTTTCGAGTCTCCGGACTTTGGAAATATCAAATTTCAAAATTCATCTGCCTTGGAAGTTTGCGGACTTCTGCCGCGTGCCCTCGCTGATGGATGGTTTAGATTTACTTTGGGACTTCGACACTTCGGGACTTCGGTACTTCGACACTTCAGGACTTTGACACTTCGAAACTTCGGGACTTATCAATACTTGACTTCCACGATTCTCTGGAGCGTCGAACTCTAAAGTGAGGGATCTACCTCCACATGTCCCTTTGGCTTGGATGGTTCAGATTACTTTAGGAGTCTGGGTTTCAGATCTTTAGAAACTTTTCACACTTCTCACTTCAAATCTCTAGAAGCCCATTTCCGTGAACCCTTGGGTCAGTTTCCACTTGTCCCCCTTTAAGATCTATGACTCATGCTCACTTTGGGCTCCGTGACTTCGTACTTTTTCTCTCGTGCTATACTTTGTGCAGCTTCAAGATTTCAAACTCCCGCGAGCCACTAATCTGAACTTCACATGAAATTCTTGCCATTGAAAATTGAACTTTCCTGCTTGCTTGATTCGAGTCCATAACAGACCGCTTTGAGTGTTGTGCTTTGTGCTCATGGCTCCAGCCTATGTAAAAAAAGACTTGGATGACTAGTTGTGGGCTCGGGAAAATAGAAGGAAAAGGAGATGGATGTTCATCCTTAAAATAAAATAGAAAGGCTTCGGGCCAAAAATTTTTCAGGTAAGACAATAAGGGAAAACAAGTCTCTTAAAAAAAAAGGGTCAAACAAAAAATGACTTTGCCAATTGAAGAGGAAAAAAATTAAAGACCTGGCCTGTGAAATAGAGAGAGAGGTAGGGCAAGGATACAGACTCAAACATTTTCGACACACACCTACGACCCTTGACAACTTCACATGATAAGACATCACGTTGTTGGAGGCCACTAGGAGATAACTAGATGTTGTTAGTTTTCCCCCCCGCTTATCCCCTGCAGGAAAGATGAAAGTTATCTGACATTTTCCAGAGTCTCTGATATTCTTTCTCCAGTCTGGACATGTAGTTTCCCCAATTCTAGTTTGACACCCCCTTTTAAACATTTCAAAATGTGTAATAAATATGGGTGAGCCACTTCCGAAATACAATGTTTGGGGATTTGGAATGCAAAATATTCATATCTCCTGGACTCTCGGAGTCATTAACCACCACTTATTTCTAATTAACTCGGGATTTATTCCTAAACATTTGGTGTTTCAATACTTTGGCAATTTGGGGGTTCAGGAGCTATGAATGATGAGTTTGAGAATCTCCAAGAGTTACAATGTTGCAGAGTGACGTGGCAATTCAGGACCTAAATTTGGATTTTCAGGGATTCGACACTTCGAAGGCTCAGATAACTGTGCTTTCTTTTAGTAGAAATTACCCATAGTGCTAAACTTCGAGAGTGACGTGGTAGCCTGACATCAAATTACTGATGTGTCATAGAAAGAAGGGTGACACATGTCACTTGAAATAATACAGATGATGGAATTGAATATTCCTGAAATCAGTGCCATGTGTCATGATAGGAGAGTGCCACACATCATGATAGAAGAGTGCCAAATGTCTCAACTGATGGTCACCATGCGTCTCTGACTCTTCAGGGTTCGGGATTTATTGAATACGAAGTCTGGAAACCTCCCAGAGGGCCGTACTCGTGAAGTGATTATCCAATCCTTATGACTAATTAATTGGGATTAAGTCATGTTTAACATTTAAATATTTTGGGACTTCGATGGATATGTTTCTTTGGGTCTTCAGAGGTCTGTGTTTGTTGTAAGTTGAAATCCCCCAGACTGGTAATCTCCCAGAGCTGATGTGGAAGTATGATGTCATGTCCCTGATGTGTCCACATGAAAAAGAGTGACATGTGTCACCCAGGATAGTGGATGATGTAACTCAAATGACCTGAAATGAGTGCCATGTGTCGTATACCAATGGATGCCATGTGTCTTCGTCTCTTTGACACTTTGTATCTTTGACTCTTCGGCACTTCGACACTTTGGTGATCCATGCTTATATTGAATTAAAACTTTTACGATGATTTATCCTCTAGATCTGATGTGGCAGTATCATGTCATATCGATAACGTGTCATAGAAAGAAGGGTGACATGTGTCACCTAGAAATGGAAAGATGACATAACTAAAGGTGTCTGAAATGAGTGTCACGTATCTGAACTAACGAATTCCATGTGTCTCAACTAATGAATGCCATGTGTCTCAACCAATTATTTCCAAGTTGCTCCAATGTTTCGACATTTGAGAGTTTTTTTAGTGCTAAGTGTGTAGATCTCCCGGATGGCTGATCTTACAGAGCGATGCAATAGTTCGACATTCGAGAGTTTTTGACAAATATGAGCTCGATCATTTTAGCGTCGAAGTCACAGAGTGAAGGTTGTCTAACTATGTGATTAAACATCATGTGAATTTGAGACTCTGAATTCATGAGAGTCATTGATCTGCATCGATTGTTAGATCTCCATTGTTGAAGATTTGTCTTGTTTGTTTGGCTTGAAATCTAAGCCCAAAATGGATTTATCCAAATTGATGCGTATTTCCCATGGAAGCTTACTGTGCATACAAATGACTTGGTTGTTTTGGATGTCTCCTACACACACAAAATACTTGGTGGACCTATTGCACGCTCAATCAATGGAAAACATGATGACAAGTATTTCTAACCAAATCACGACATGCAATTATCCTTCAAGAAAAAAAAAAAAATTTGAGAAAAGAATCAATCGAGAAAGATAATGATGAAAAACCAAGTCATTTAGTAATGGTAAATCGACTCAACCAACTAGAAGGGGAATTATTTTCAAGAAGGTATATGGAAAATGAGGCACTAGGAGCGTGAGTCAAACATTTCTTTTTTTAGCGTCGGGGATTTTCCTTTTGACATAGGTTGGTGGAACTTCTAGTCTATCCTCTTTCAACTCAATCCTTGTGATCAAAGCACAAAGAGGTTAAAAGGAGTTTAAAAATTCCATTTACACATCTTTTATTGATGTTTCATCTATTGCTTTTCTTGGCTAAAAATAGAAGTATTGTTGCATGCATACAATTGCATGTACATTCTCTATCCCTTCCTCCATCTCAAGCATGCATGTATGGAAAGATGAAACCACCTACAAGTCAACTACAATATCCTCTTCTTGCATGTTTACCATTTCAATTTCCTCCACATACTCATCATCATTGTCTACTTCTATTATGTAGTGAACAACATTCCCCTCATCCTTTTCAAATACCTCTATATCAACACAAGGGTGTCTTTCTATTTTTTCAATTTTGAATTCAATTTTCTTTCAATATCTTTGTTTTCATTTATTCTAATGTTTCTTATAAGCCTTGACACTCCCTCATGTTTCCATTTATTCTCATATATTTTATCTTCAATATTTTTATTTATCTTTTCACATTCATAAACAAATAAATAGTTAGATAAAACAAGGGCTTCCTTTGGAAGCTCTTCTTTCTCTTGTTTATCTATGACCGTTGCATCAAAAACTTCTAGGGTTTCGTTCTCTTCATTTAGTTTGTTGCCACTATGGTAGCATCATAATATTCAAGTAGACCATTCTGCCTATGAACCTCCTTCTCATTCTCATTCTCCTCTTGAACATAGGATCCCCCACCTTCATAATTAAACATGATAATGACAACATCTTCATGCTCACCCTCAACTTCCATAGCCTTCAAGGTTGTTTCTTATTTAATTCATTTATATTCCTCTATGATGTTCTCTATTTATATAGGCTTCTCATCCTTTTATACTATAACACTCTCCATTGTTTGTACAATCTTCACTTACTACTGCTATGAATTTTCAATAGTTTCATCTTTGAATTTGTCTTTAAAGTTTGGAATATATTCATGGTTGCATTTTCTTTCAACCCTTGACATTATTGTTACCTCTTCTTCTTATTTATCTTCTACAACATCACCATAAAATACAATGTCTTACACTCTTACAACAATTTGATTATTGGCGTATCCTTAAAAATGTTTTACAATTACTATAATAGTGTCATTTCTATCCTCTTGTTCATTTTAAACAACAATAGGGTCATTTCTCCATTTATCTATAGCTATATATTCAAAAACATTATATGTATTAGTTAAATTAAATTCCCTCATGGGAATGTACTAGAGGGACTCTCTATCCTCAAATGCACAAATAATTACTTCAACATTGTTATCCTCCTCACACTATAGGAGGCATTCAAAAACCTATTTCTCTTCATTTTTTCTCATTGCCACTACATAGAATATTTCATCAATTCATTAGCCCTTTTGCACTTGGGACCTTTAACTTCAAAATTGACCATGATAATTGAAGGGTGGAGGACTAGTAATGACCATGATACCATGAGTGGAAACTAGTGAGGGGATTAAGGGATTGTCTTTCTTGCTAGAAGTTAACCTTCACCAAAGAACCATTTTCGCCTAATTTCCACAAGTCAATTTTTGTTTTCCCTATTTCCCCTTTTCCAAGAATCATTTAATGAAGGGGTTGGTAGTTAAGAAACCAACCACTTGTGATAATGGAAGTATGGATAATTGGTTGGCACAATTGAAGAATATCATCTAGGGTACAACAAGTACCACCTCTATCTCCATTATTATGATCAACCCATGAGTGTGTGGGGATCACAATCCTTTTGGGAGAGAAAGGAAAGAAAAAAAAATGAGAGAAAGGGGGTAGAAAACTCCGAGAAATAAATAACTATGTGGGGTGAACCCATGGGAAAATAGAGTAGACATAGATAAATTCAAGGGTAGGAAAAATTTCTAAGTGAATAATTTATCTAAGGATTAATTTTGGACTATGAAGTACAGACAAAGAACCCTAAACCTGACCTAAGAAAGAGGGTCACGAACTGATGCTTTCTAGTCAAGGAAAATGGAACTAAGAGGGGAGGGAAGTAAGGGACTATGAAGAAAATGCAGGGACTATGTTGTGCCAAGGTAATCTAGTTGGAAAGGCATCAGGAATTTCGTGGAGGCCCTAGCTTGGTGGGTAGATAGGGTTTCTATTGTTGACTGTTTGTGTGGTTGTTATGATCCAACACCTTAAAAATGATAAAATGTCAATGAAAACAATCCACTTCGAGGGGGAAACCTCCTTTTGGAATATATCCAATTTAGAATACAATATGAAATGAGATAATATGATCCCATGAATAGGTCTCCTTCTTATATATATATAGGAGACAAAGGGTACAATTATAATGAAAGGGTGCAATGAAGGGTTCTAGCTGACATACAAATATAACAATAGAAATGTAATAATTCAATATCTAAGGATAAATAAGGGGTTTTATATATAACATGGGGATTTTTCTAGGGCTAACATGCCCCTTCCCTTCAATAAATTATTTTCCTCAATACTTGAAAACCACAGGTGTGTCTACATGAAAAATTCATCTTCCCATGCCGCTTCTTCCACTGGAAGGTTCTTCCATTTAACAAGGTACTCGGTAATTTCTCAATTTAACAACTTATTAATCCCTAATTCAAGGATTATTTATGGTTCTATTATTATTTTTCCTTCTCCATTAATGTTTGATAAAATAGTTTGCACTTGGATCTTGTCACTGATTATCTTCTTTAAGAAAGAAACATGGAAGACTCGATGTACACTTCCTGGTCACAGATGGATGTCATGGGAATGATCTTGAGTAGGTGGAAGACCCTTAAGCATCTCTCCAAATGCCTTGGAATTATTGTTGATAACTTTTTGAAGATCTATTGGAGAAAATGTTATAGATGTTTGATCATTTATTGAGCACAATTGTGCAATTACACCATGTTGTCACTTTTTGATTAATTTTGTCATGTTGTCAGAGATTATCACTTTAGAAGGTTTCCCTTGGATACCTTTAATCTCAATTCCATTTTCTTATGAGGAAAATATCATGAAAATATCTTGAAAATTAAGTGCCACCGTTCCCAATGATTGTAACCATTGGACCCCTAATACAACATCAACACCACCCATTTTGATGGAAATCATGGAAATATCCAATAAATATTCCCCCGTATTCAAATTAATATAATGGAACTTCACAGAACAATTTATGGTACCCCCATCTGCAATCATTACTTGAAACTATGGTGATTGATATACAAAGAAATTGAGATCTTTTTCTAATTTGTAAATGATGAAGTCATGGGTACTATTTGAATTAATCAACACTGCTACCTTTTTATTTTTGATATATCCTTCTATCTTGAGGGTTTTTGGAGTACCGATGCTAACCAATGCATGAGAAGATGTAACATCCCTCTCTTGCACACACATGACTTGACTTATCCTTGAGGACACTTGCATGCAAGTGATCCAGATTTGTATATGGTTGTTTGTTTCACTTATGGATTTCTATGATGATGCTTATGGATTATGATGTTATGTTATTTGACATCTATGTATAGACATGTGCTATTGATGGGTTTCTCTTGAGTGTGCAGGAAACTTGACATATTGAGGATGTTGATGGCATCAATGGACCTCCTTGGACTCCAGATCTAGTCAGGGAGTGGACTGTATATGGTTTGGGTATTTCTATTTATGGATATGTGACATATGATTGGGTATATTATGATGTTGTTTATGGATCATTGACTTTGTTTCGTTGATGAATGCAGGATGGTGATTGCTTGCTAATCAAACTCACATAAGGAGTAAAGGGTCTATGCAGATCAACCATATATTGACGAAGCAGTGTGGAAGCAACCCTGCCATAGCCTACTAGAACTCATTTTGTGGCTCGAATTGTAGATTAATGATTACCTAGTTCGAGAGATCCACGATCTCGTGAGGGCAGACTGAGATAGTCGTTCACAATTATTCTAAGGGGTGCACAATAAGGCAAGGTCCTTATTCCTTAGAGGCCCTTAGTCTTTCACAAGGTCTTCTGATGGAGCATTGACTCTAAGGGTTGGATAACTACCAAGATTAGTCAAAGGCGAGTGGCACCCTCAGAGTATGTAATGCATCTTGAAGGGCACGTCACATAAATAAAACTTCAATAAAGGCGAGTGACACCCTTTGAGCAAAAAGTGCGTCTTGAAGGGAACATCGTGATTTTAATTAAGGTGAGTCAATGAACCTAGGTGCCTAGAAAACAATTTTTTGTTTTGACAATGTCGGACTTAAAATAAATATTAAATGAGTATTTTTTATTAATTATAAAATCCCCTTAAAAATTCTAAGACTAGTTTAAAAATTTGAGCCTAATTTTAAGTGGGTAAGAAGACTAAAAAACAAATATGAATGTGTGCAAAAGAATACCAAATTGGAACTAGGATAAAAAATGAAATAAATTTAAAAAGGAATGTGGAAGCATAGAAATGAATCTACTCTAGTCTAACTAAAGAACTTTCCTAAATTAAACACAACTAAGTTTTTGAAATGCGTCACTCATTATAAATGAAATAGAGGAAATAAAGGGACAACTAAGAGTGATTTTATGAGCGCTTTTAGGATGGGTGAGAAAAATTGAAATTTAATTAAAATAAATGGTGAATTTATTGGTGCAACTAAGGGAATGGGTGACAAGTGTATGGGAGGAGGAATTCCTAATTCATTTAAAAAAATGAATTAAATGTGAAAATGACAAGTGGTCACTAAGAAAAGTTCTATAAAAGAAATGGGTGAGAGGAGCAATGGGGGATGACTAGTATGCGTAAATTTATGCTGTCTAATTTTCTTTGATTGATTTTACTTGTGAGAGTTGGGATACCCAGCTTGAGAGAGATTGTGGTAGCTCAACCTTGCAAGGTGATAAGGGAGCTAGAGTTTTCTGGTTATGTTTGTGCGTGGCCCCTTTGTATCTCGGGGGGATAAGGGAAAAGAAGAGTAGCCCTAGCGTTGGTCGGGAGGTAACGGTCAAGAATTCACGTTTGGCAAGGGGGGAGTGGGATGAAGTGCAAGCGCAAGAGATCATCATGGACTTCTCGTCTTCGGTTACGATAATTTAATTTGTAGTTTGCATTACAGTAAGATTTTATTGTCTATATGCTTTTTAGAATGGTTATAATTTGTAATGGATTCTGATATAGTTGGGTAATTTTGAGGGGTTGATTAAATGAGAAATTAGGGGATGTAATTCCATTTCTTTTTCATCTTTGTTTGTTCACTGCTATTAGAGTTATGTAGGAATGTTTAGAACAAGGAGAACATAAAACTTTGCCTTATTACGAAATCCTAAAGTTAGTCCTGCCTTCCCCATTGCACCTATGATGCCAATTCAATCATTTGTTCGTTGTTCTTCGCTTCAGACTCTGAAATCAAGGTAGCCTTCTTGGTTGCGGCTATATCCTGTTTATAAAATTATAAAATTGTATGTGGGATCTTACCTTGTTCTTTGATAAGGATTGAGAATTGTTGTATGCCATTTGGGTGGGGTTAGTGGTCTTCCATATTTCTCCCTCACTGTTGTAATTGATGTACTCATGGTGTTTCACCTTCATCCTCACTCTTGTAACAAATGCACCAGTGGTATTCCACATTTGCCTCACTACTATAGCTAATGCGTGAATGGTCTTCCATTTTCTTCCTCACTATTGTAGCTAATGTGCGAATGGTCTTCCATTTTCTCCCTCACTGTTGTAGCTAATGCGCCAATGGCCTTCCTTTTCCGCCTTCACTTACGTAACTTAAGCGCTGGTGGTGTTTTGGGTTGGATCTCCCCAAACTATAGTTGAAACCTTATTTCCTTCTCTCCTATGTAAATTCATCCATGAATTTTTAGCGCAGGTCCTTTCTGTTAAGGAAGAAGAATCAATTTGCATGGAGTGTAAGAAAATTGATGGATTTATCACTCGATTTTTGACAGAATGAAAGAAGATCGGTACAATATCTGATCCTTAGTCTGTGGATAAATCGTTCTGGATAACACTACATACTGGATACAAACACATCCATTCAAACTTAGTTGGCTTTACGTAATCGAACATCCTCCCTTGCGGTCTTAACCTTTGATTGATTTTTGTTGAGTTGAGAAGACTTGGACAACTGAATGTACGCGCTAGATGTATGCTTATTACTAGCAGCTTGAGAAAGAGATTTGTGTCTTGTTTCATTCCATTTTATGTCCTTGTTCCCATCCATGACTTGAAAACGTGTTATTAATCATTAATCATTCCTTGTCCAAAATGTACCTTGGGTTCATGTTTGTCCCTTGAACTCCCTAGGTCTGTACCTTATCTTGTTTTTACCTGCCTTGCTTCTTGTTTCCTGTCCTTAGGAGGCTCCTCAATTTTTATGTGGGGTTTCCTTCTATAGTAAATTTCCTCAGATATATTCCCACGATTTGTTTCACTGAGTTCTCCAACGATTTCATTCAGATCTTTCCATAGATTACCAACGATTCTCCCAGTAATCCCATCAGAACCTTTCCTCATTCAACATGATTTTCTTCAGTGAATTTGTCGA
>JASDQU010947519.1:63723-75059 GCA_032191745.1 Picea mariana
GTTGAGAAAGAGTGTAGTCTATGAGATTTCAAGGTGAGAAAAATATTTTTTATAAAATGTGTTTATTTGATTTCATTATTGTTCTTAGTGATGTAAGCATTAAGGGACAGTGTTAGAATTAATGCTTACATTAGATATTGGTTTGGATCTGTTAGATCTAGTTAGTTGTGAGAGATCTTTTCCAACTATCAAATCCTATTTATGTGTGTGTGCTTGAGAAATACTATTAAATCCTATTTATGTGTGTGTGGTTGAGAGATTTCATCATAAGTTTGTTACTCTATTGAGAAAAACTTCTTTTATAAATATGTGCTTTCAATTGATTAATAGAATACAAATAGAAATTGTACAATCTGATTTATAGATTATTGGAATTTTGTTTCACAAAATTCATCAAAGAACACCTCCATCAAATTCATTCATGTTCATAATTGATCTTAGTTGACCTTCTTTACATACAAACCTTTTATCTATAATTTACTTTTAATTTGGAACAAATAACAAGTATGCACAATAGTAATTGTGATCCAATAATCCACTTCACTAAAAAAAAAAAATCCTTATAACAAATAAAAATATTAATACTATGATACTATATATATAAAAGAAAGTTTTTATATGTATACCTATCATTAATAATATATATGATATTTAAATATAGATATTATTACATTTCAAATATAAATGCTTTGACAATAACTATGATTTTATGTATTTAAATTTTATTAAATCCAAAGATTAGTAAATCTAAATCCATGTTAAATAATTAATCCCATTTTCAATCAATCAATCAACATTTAATATTAATTTTAATAACACAAATAATAACTTAATATTTTCTACTCATGAAAGATCCATCTTTATAATTCTATTGTATTCTCCCTAATTATATATATTTTAAATGGCCCACATGATTAATTTCAAAGTTTGAAACAAAATTAAATATTTAAGTTGTACATTTATTGACAATCAGCACATTTAATGATCTTTTAATCATAAATTTCAATCTTATGGTTATCAATTGAAGATGCTAGCATATTTTTAATAGTCCTTCCAAATCAATGAATTAGATCTCATGTTAATAACTTTCTAATATTTTTAAAAGCTTGAGTTAAATTGTTTACTTTTTAACATTTATTCAATATGATTAAGAAATTTTGTGACCATCTAATTGTCACATTCAAATGATTAACAAACTTAATTGCAATTACAAATTTACTCCACTATTAACTTTTTATCAATTTATTGTATTATTCTATAGTTTTATTAGGGTTTGCAAAAAAATAATGATTGGTAAATATCCATATAATGGAGCTGGGCGCACACAACCAAATAGATTCTCATTTTATGGCTTCGTCTATTTCCTCCATTGTTCTGGTCGACATACTTGTTATTAACTCTGACGAAGCTATCAGCAGAGTTCCTCTCAAAAGATCCAATGGCAGTCAGCGAGGTTTCTTCCAAAACCTCCGATGACAATCAGTGTTGTTTCTTTCAAATTTGTCGATGGCAATGGCTGATGGCAATCAGTGAGGTTTCTTTCAACTTCACCGATGGGCCTCAAAGCATTTCTTTTCAAGACCTCAGATAAGTTTTACTAGCAGTAAGCCTTTTGGGGTTCACCAGCAGCTAGTTAGCAGATGTGTTAGTTAATAATAAATTGAAAAAATTATAAATCTACCCTGAACTTGTCTTAAGATTTTTTTTAAAAGAACACATTAAAAAAAATAAAGCACTAGTTATAGGATCCGAATATACAAATATTTATTTATTAGATATTACCCCGACATGTATGTCGCAATCTGTTTTTCCGCTGGTTTAAATGCCAAACACAACGTCGCGTTACACAAAAACGAGTTCAACTTACGGTGTGAACAAATGGAGAGTAATTGTATTATGCCGGACACTGGATCGTCCATGTCGATGTTGGAATGCAATTCTATTGTTGTATAAACTATCGTTGGGCTACGAACTAGTTGTTCGAACAAACTATAATTATGCATATGGTTCAGTTTCAAGCCCCGACGACTTAACCCTTTTCCTCATTCTACTTGTTCTTCATGTTTTCTATCACCATTTTTGCTCTGTCAATGCCTTTTCATGCCAATCCAGCGATTTTTAAACAAATCACTACAACTATGATAGATCCATCTTGAGAGATGCTTACATAAACCAACATATCCTATGAGATTAAGGAAAAGAGATTGGGACTGACATACCCGAAAGATAGCCACCATGTACATATCCATTGAATTTCTGGCTAGTATGTTCTCCTGTGAAGTAGACGGGACCGACAGGTGTCTGCACTCAAATAAAATTTCGTGCACAACATGATCTTCAGACCAACTGAACAGTTTTTAGGAAGATAAAGATATTATACTGTCATAGTGTTTTATCTTTGGAAGTGCTTCGGGCTGACAAAAACTGGGTAATTACTTAACTTCCCAGTGAAGTGGGCAGAAGCAAAGGAAAACACACAACGAACTGAAGAAAAGACAAACGAACTGAAGAAAAGACAAACAGAACAATTTACATTTAGATATCACATCCTCCTCTTATTTATAGAGGTATTTAGAAGGATCTGAAAAATCTAGAGTGAAGCTAGGAAAATTTTCGATTGGGTGGATGAATAGTTCCAGGTGGTTGATAGAAGTTTGGATTTTAAATGAGGTTGGTAGAAAATAGTTCAACCAACAATCCCTCTAATTTATACTACTAATTACATCAATATTTACAATGCCCAAAGCTTATTTCAAATACTCAAATTGGTCTTGTGCTAAAGCCTTTGTAAATATGTCTGCAAGTTGCTCATTTGATCTGCAATGTTGTAGGATGAGCTCTCCATTGTTGTCGAGTTCTTGAATAAAGTGATATCTAGTGTCAATGTGCTCTGTCCTCTTGCGAAAAACATGATTCTTTGATTGTGCAATGCTGGACTTGTTGTCACAATAGATTTTAGTAGGCTCCTCTTGCTCATGCATTATATCCTTCAAGATTCTTTGCATCCAAATTGCTTGACATATTGTTGATGTGCCTACTACATACTCTGCTTCTATTGACAAGATTGTTACTATTAGTTGTTTCTTTCATGCCCATGCCACTACTTTTTTTCCAAGATGAAATGCATATCCATATGTGCTCTTTCTATCATCAATAATCCAACCATCTGTAAATTATTTGAAGTAGAAAACACTTTACCATGATTCATAGTTCTTGCAATGTATCTTAATAACCGTTTCCTTCTTGCCAATGTGAACTCTTTGGTGTATCAATGAATCTAGAAATGAAATTGACTCCATACATTATATATGGCCTAGTTGTTTGAGATACATCAAACTTCCAACCAAATTTTTTGAATATGTTTGAATCAAAATCCATCTCATTATGTTCTCTACTTAGTTTTGTGGCAATTGTCACAAGTGTAGAAACTAGAGTGCAATTTATCATTTTGAACCTCTTTAAAACATCTTTTTCATATTTACTTTGACAAATGAAAATGGCCTTATCATTTTGCGTGACTTCAATGCTAGTAAAGTATTTCATTAACCCCAAATATGTTATCTCAAATTTCTTTTTCATTGTTGATTTAAACATATCAATAGAGAGATTACCTATATAGATCAAATCATCAACATATAAACAAACAATCAAAATATGATCTTGTTCATTGACTTTGGTGTATAGTGTAGGTTGACTAGTGCTTCTCATGAATTCATTTTTTATCATGTATGAATCTATCCTGTTATACCATGCTCTTGGTGCTTGCTTGAATACATAAAGTTCCTTCTTCAACCTGTAAACCTTTTATTCTTGTCCTTTTACTTTATGTCCTGGTGGTTGCTTCACATAGATTTATTCTTCTAAATACCCATTCAAGAATGTTAATTTGACATCCATTTGATAAACCTTCAAATTGTGTTGAGCTGCAATAGCTAGTGCCATCCTAATTGTGTCAAGTCTTTCTATGGGTGCAAATTTTTCATTGTAATCAACTCCATATTCTTGTGCAAATCCTTTAGCTAGTAATCTTGCCTTATATTTGTCAACTTCTACATTTTCCTTATATTTAGTTTTATAAACTCATTTCACACTTGTGCATTCTTTYTCCTTAGGTAAATGAACTAGATCACATGTATCATTTTTTCAATAGATTCCATTTCATCATTCATTTCATTAATCCAATTTGCTTGCCTAATTACATCCTCAAAATATATAGGATCTTCGGTAAATAAAACAAAATTAGATTGCAAATCTATTCTATCTCTTTGATCAAATATTTATTGCAAGATTCTAGTCCYTTTTCCTCTTAATCTTGGTCTTAATGATTCATGTGTAGGATTTGAGTCATTAGTTACTCGTGGAATTGATGATTTTCCTTGCTCAACTTGCATTTGTGAGTTTTCTTCTTCTGGAATTCTTGATGGTATTCATCCTTACTTATTTGATTGTTTTCTTTGTTCTCCTTGACCTTTTTCTTCTTGTTCTTCTTATGGTATTGTTGATGTACTTGTAATTGTCTTGTCTATATTTCCATTCCATGATTCTTCCTCTTTTAATACAACAACTCTACTTACATTGACTTTCTTGGTTATAGGATTAAACAACTTATATGCCTTAGATTGTTCATCATAACCAATAAAATTTTTTAGTTTTATCATCCATTTTACTCCTTGTTTCTTTAGGCACTTGTGCATATGCAATACAACCAAGTACTTTAAAATGAGAAACACTTTGATGCTTAACACTCCATGCTTGTTGAGGAATCATGTCCCTCACAGTCTTTGTTGGACTCTTGTTCAATATATAAATTGCACAAGCTACTGCTTCAACCCAATATTCATTAGATAGATTCTTGTCTTTAAACATGCTTCTTGCCATCTCCATTATTGTGTGATTCTTCCTTTCTAGAACACTATTATGTTGAGGTGTATAGCTTGTAGTGAACTGATTTTGTATTCCATGATACCTCCAATACTCCAAAAACTTATTTCACTTGAATTCTCCTCCTCTATATGATCTCAATATCTTAATGGATATGCCACTTTGTTTCTCAACTAATGCCTTGAATTTCTTAAACTTGTCAAATGTTTCAGATTTGTGTTTGAGGAAATATACCCATGTTTTTCTACTACAATCATCAATGAATGTTAGAAAATATATTTTCTCCTCTAATGATGGTGTTTTCATTGGACAACTTAAATATCCACGCACAATTTATAAGGGTGCCAAAGCTCTATATAACATTTCTTTTGGAAAACTTTCCCTATGTTGCTTTGATCCAGGGGATAAAAAATATGCTCAAAAATAAAAGTGTTCGAAATTGCTAAAAAATGGTTTCATTGCTTAGATCTCATCCTCACGATCCAAACACAACTTGAACGGGCTCAAATGAATATCATATGAGGAAATTATCATGTTCTGACCCTTTTCCCAAATGAGCAAAATTTGTTGATTGTATAGTCTGTATAGTCCATACATGCTAACGTGGTAGCTGACCACATGGACTGGTGATATGGCAGGATGGATGACCACATGGACCGGTGACATGGTAGGATGACTGGGAAGGTGATTTGGCAGTATGATGTAGACCAATCCTTGGTCGACACATGGCATGTTCGTGGATGAATGTCTAGGTGCCACGTGGCCCACTCAGGAGCCACCATGTGGCACCCCATTCATGTGTAAAATTTTGTTGGAATCCACCAGTATTGAACCCGTGACTTCCAGAAATGGGTAAGACTTTGCATAGGCCAGGCCACCAACCCGCCTACCAGGTGTTTCTTACACCATAATGGCACGGAATATATTTATGTTTGCATAACAGATAGTATGGGCAGAAAAAGGGTTAGGGCTTAGCCCCACCCCATGAACAAAACTTTCATCACTTACCACATGACCAAGGTCGCGACAACATGGACGAGCTAGCCAACAAGTGCAAGTGGTTATCCCAGTACATGGCCACATGGACCATGTGACTAAGACCTCTGAGATGATGGCGCTAATCTAGCTAATGGTGCGTCATTTTCTCTCATGCAGTGGGAATCACGTCGGGGCCAGATTTGAATGCACCTGAGCTGTGTTTGGTCATTCTTGGTGTGTTTTGGATAGTAGAGACAACAAGTATTGGGGAAAAACTTCGAGGAAGAGTATTTTCTTCATTTTTTGGCCAAACCAGGTGAAGAAAGAGCCCAACTAGGGTTTTTTGGACATTCTGTAGCCATTGGAGCCATCTATTTTTCATTTTGAGCATTGTAAAGCACTATTATTAACACTTTTGAACACATAATGAAAATTATCCATTCCAAGATGGACTAGGAGATGTAGCCCAAGAAAAGGGTGAAATCCTTTATCATTTTGGTGTGTTATGCGCTTATTTTGATGGTTGTTTATGACTGTTTATACTCTTCATTTTAAGTAAAAACTCAATAATTTTATGTTCTTTCAACTTGATACAATTTCCCAATACAAATACATTTTCCACTTTCAATTTTTATACACAAACCTTTATCATTTTCAGATCAAGTTGGTATCAAAGCCAGGGTTTTGAAGGTTTGGTTTGTTTGCAAGTGTTTTGTTTTCTGATTCTTACAAGGTTCAAGCTTACACAAGAGGAGAAGGGGAACTTGTAGAGCCAAGTTCTCAACTTTCAAGAAGGATAACAATATATTCACCTCAAGCTTAAAGGATGAATTCACCAA
Organism: Picea mariana; assembly: GCA_032191745.1. NCBI lineage: Eukaryota > Viridiplantae > Streptophyta > Pinopsida > Pinales > Pinaceae > Picea > Picea mariana. The sequence continues at coordinate 70,422 of JASDQU010947519.1, forward strand.
GTATGGCTCATGAGGAGAGTCATGAAATTCCTTCTTCAAAAGAGGAAACTTTCATAAAATCCTTTTATAATATGAAAAAAATGGTGAAAGGTTTATATGAGGAGAGGAATGCAAGGTTTCAAGGTGAAATCTCAAATCCTCCAAGAGGTAATGAAGATAATGGTGATAAGACTCCAAAAGGGAATGGAGGAAATGGTGATACTCCACCTCCTTCACCTCCATATTCCACTTCTTCTACCATTACACAACCACTTCCAAATTCTCCAAAAGAACATGGTAAAATTCCTCCACAAACTCCTTTGCTTAAGCTTGATATTAAGTTTGAATTTCCTATGTACAATGGAGAGGTAAATGTTGAGAAATTGGATAATTAGATTCATCATATTGAAGTGTATTGTAGGATACAAAGAATCCAAGATGATGAAACTAAGATTCAACTTGCTTCTATTAGATTGGAAAGTGCAACACTCATTTTGTGGAAAACAAAACTCAAGAGGACATGAAAAAGCATGGTAAAGATTTATCCTCTTGGAATGATTTTATTGCTACATTTAAAAGGAAATTTATTTCATTAGCATACATGCAGAAAGCTATCATGGATTGGAAAAACTTTAGGCAAGATAAAGGGTAAAATGTGCAAAGCTACACTCAATAATTTAGGAGAAGAGATTTGATTTTGGGTATAGATTTATCTTCTCAAGAAACTTTACTCAAATACATTGGAGTATTGCATAACTATTTGAGACACACAATTCTCATGTTTAACCATACAAATCTAGATGAATTTTGTGTACAGGAAACTAATTTAGAAGTAAGAAGGAAGAATACTCCTCAAGAGGGCAGCAAGAAGCCATTTTATAATGGAGACAAAGGAAAGAGGAAATTCAAAGGAAACAAAAAGAAGAATTATTTAGTCAAGAAAGAGGGAGAGAAACTTGCATGTAAACACTATTCAAAATATGGCCATGATGAAGACCATTGTTGGAAACTTCATCTTGAAATGAAACCTAAAAAGTTCAACAACAAAAGGAAACCAAAGACTGTTGCAACTACATAACATGATTTAGGATCTAATTCGGGAGATGAAACAAAAATCACAGCCATGGGTTTTCAAGGTAAGGACTCTATTTCTAGTACTAGTTCTTCAACTAGTAGCCTCAATGAAACTCAACATGAAAAAGAAAGAATAGATATTTTCCACATAAGGGTAATTTCAAAGCATACCAAGATAGATACTCTATATGATACTAGTTCTCAAGAAAACCTCATTTCCAAAGACACTATCAAGAAATTGCATTTGTAAACTACTCCTCATCCTAAACCATATCCTCTAGGTTGGATATCTGACAATGCTAAATTGCATGTAACAAAGAGATGTAAACTTGGATTTTCCATCACTGCAAACTTTATAGCTGAGGTAGAGCTTGATGTTACTCCATTGGATATTTGTGGTATTGTTTTGGGAATCCCATATTTATATGATAGGAGAGACATCTTTCATTGTCATGAGAACAAATATCATTTGTTTAAAAATGGAGTTGGGTACATTGTTAGAGAACAGACCAAGAAGTTGAATTTGTCACTTGTAAATGATGGAAAGATGAAGAGATTAGTCAATGATAGTAAAAACTTTGTACTCTTGATGATCAAACCCAAAGAAAATGTTGAAAAAGAATCTTTCCAAGGATGTGATGAAAATTTAAAATCTTATTTATATGAGTTTGTTAATAAATATGATGAGATGTTTTAGGAACCCAGAGGATTGCCTCCTAAAAGAGGTATCCAACATGAGAGTCAATTGAAAAAATATTGTCCTCTTCCAAACATTGGCATGTACAATATGTCAGTCATGGAGAATGTTGAAATTAAAAAACAAATCCAAGAGTTGCTTGTAAAATGAGTTATCATTCCACACACATCACCATGTGGGTCACCAATTGTTTTAGTACCAAAGAAATATGGTACATGACACATGTGTGTAGATTTCAGAGCCTTGAACATGATTACGGTAAATAATCATTACCCTCTTCCTAGAATTGATTATTTTCTTAATCAATTGAAAGATGCTAAGTATTTCACTAAGTTAGACTTGAGAAGTGGTTATCATCAGATTAGGATTGATAAATGAGACACATGGAAGAAAACTTTCAAAACAAGGAAAGGTTTGTATGAATGGATGGTTATGCCATTTGGGCTTTATAATGCTCCTGCAACATTCATGAGAGTTATGAATGACATTTTAAGGTGTTTTCTTGATGATTGTGTAAATGTATACTTGGATGGTATATTGATATTTATCAAACCTTGTGAAGAACATGTTAGGCATGTGAAGAAAGTCCTAGATGTCTTGAATAAAGAAAATGTGTTTTTAAAGATGTCTAAATGTGAGTTTGGAAAGACCTCACTTGTCTACTTGGGACATATTGTTGGAGGAGGAGAACTAAATATAGATCCTTCGAAGGTCAAAGTCATTTTATATTGACCCAATCCCAACAATGTAACAGAGGTTAGAAGATTTTTGGGAGAAACCCAATATTGGAGAAAGTCAATTGCTAACTTCTCTTCAATTGAAGCTCCATTACATGACGTGATAAGCATTAAGCAGGTTTTCCAATGGGGAGGCAGGAAACAAAAGGATTCTGATGCATTGAAGGAAAAAAATAGTTCAGCTCTAGTTATTGCACTTTCTAATTTAAGACAATCATTTTAGATACAAACATATGCAATTAACTATGCCATGGGAGCAATGTTGTTACAACATGGTAAGCCAATTTGTTATCATTCTAAAACTTTTAATGGTGTTGTGATTAATTATCCTACATATGACAAGTAGTTGTATGCATTGGTGATAAGTGTGAAAAAATGGAAACATTATTTTTTGGGAAAATAAATTATTATTCACATAGATCATCAACCATTGCAATACTTGCAATCACAAGCAAGGCACCTCATATGGATGGGTTTTCTACAACAATTCCACTTGGTTATCAGACATAAGAAATGAATTTATAACAAAGTTTATGATATTCTTTCTATGCCTATTGTAGTGCTTCAGTTATTCTTAAGCATAATTCTTTCATGCATGAGAGCTATGCTAAAAAATATGCTTTAGATGTTGATTTTAAAGAGGTTTATTCAACTTTGTGTCAGTCTAACCAAGTTGAAGAATTGGATTACCATGTGCATGATAAAATTTTGTATCATCTTGGCAAGCTATGTATTCCACAGGGTGAAAGAGTCAACATCATAAGGGAAACACATTCTTCTCTCATTGTTGGCCACTTTGGTGTAGGCAAGACAATGGATAATTTCCAAAGGTATTTCTATTGGCCTAAAATGAATGAAATTGTTTCATGATATGTAAGAGGATATTCTTTATGTGCTACAGGTAAGCCTAGCAACAGAAAGTTAGGATTGTATACTCCACTTCCGATTCCTTCTCATCCTTGGGAAATCATTTCCATGGGGGAGGATTACCTATGTCAAAAAAGAATCATGATTATCTTTATGTTGTGGTTGATCGTTTCAACAAAATGTGTATTTGTATGTCTTGTAAGAAGTAGGTTATAGATGAACAAATGGCACAGATGTTCTTTCAACATGTATGGGTACATTTTGGGTTGCCCAAATTCATTATTTCTGATCGAGATTATCAATTTATTGAGAACTTCCAGTCAGGCTTATGGGCACTCATGGACACCAAGTTGAAAAAGAGCGTACCATTCCATCCACAAAATTATGGTCAAATAGAAGTGGTGAATATAATAGTAGTACAACTTCTTTTTGGTTATTGCACAAAGCATCCTAAGCTTTGGGATGAGTACCTACACTACATTCATGAAACTTATAATCGGGCTAAGCATTCATCAACTCAAATATCTCCATTTGAGGCATGTTTTGGTTATTTGAAAAAGTGTCCTTTAGATTTTATATTTGGGAAGGATGTTGCTATTGATAGTCATTATGACATTGATAGAGCAAAGAAGTTCATTGAAAAAATTCAATTAGTGCATCAAATTGTACAAGAACAGTTGGAAAAGAGCCAATCTATGTACAAGAAAAGACAAGAAAAGAATAGTGTTGATCACAGTTTCCAAGTTGGATATGAAGTTTGGATTTACATTAGAAAAGATAGGCTTAAAGGAGAAGGCAAAAAGATGAAACCAATCAGATATGGAACTTTTAAGATTCTTGAAAAAATTGGTAAAAATGCCTTCAATTTAGATTTTCCTCCTTATATGCAAATGTATGCAATTCTTCATGTTGAGAATTTGATATTGTATGAGCCTCCATTGATAGATGATCAAGGAGATCATGTTCATATTTCTTCAATAGATGACTTCTTGCTAGAATATCTTTCAGAATTGCATGAGGATACAATCCTTGATAGAAAGATAAGAACTTCAAAACAAGGGAATACAGAGTACCTTCATGTTGGTCTCAAATGAAAAGATTGAAGAAAAGATAAATGAATTGAGTTTGGAAAGGTGAGGGAAATATACCCTCATCTACAGATTGACTGGAAGTAGTATTTTGGAGGTCCAAAAGCTTCCCAATGGGGAGGAGTGATCCAGAGGATTAAAAAAATGCTAAAAAGTAAAAGTGTTTGAAATTGCTTGAAAACAGTTTCATTGCATA
>JASDQU010947520.1:4543-32899 GCA_032191745.1 Picea mariana
GGGGTTTTGGATGCTGCAATATCATATATATATTGTATGGTAAACAATGAATAAGGATGATGAATAATAAGAATTAGAGGTGCAGATCTAAACAGGTTGTTGGTGGTTTGGGTTTCGAGGGTAAAAATATCTTTGTAATGTGTGTGGGTGTCATTGTATCTTTTCTATTTCAATTAATAAAATGTTTGCAGTAATTAATTATACAAGGTTAAAATCTACCACTAAAAACTCCATGTTTTTACTTGTTTCCTTATTTTATTGATGCTATATGTGTTGCACATCCTTTTCCTAGGATGGTCTTCAAATGGAACCCTAGTTTATTCCCAATTCATGCTTAATGTTTCCAATTATGGGAGGATAGTTATAAAAAATATCTCTACTATATTTGTGAACATTTCTTAGTACCCATGTATGCTATAATTTACAAAAAGAACCCCCTAAGAATATCCACAGAAGCTATGCAGTATATTAAATAAATAGGATATTGGTACATTGGGAAACACTATGCTTGTATTAGGTGTTATGAGGAATAAATGTCTATGGTTTTGGATAGGACCACAACAGACAGAACAACACCAATAAATGAACTCAAATCTAAAATATGTTAGATAAACGGAAATGCCAACAAAAGAAAGGCTAGAATCCCACCTATTATGGATGTTCAGAGGAGACCACCATTGAGCTCACAATCAAATGCTTGATATATACAAATTGTTCTCAACATCCAAGATACATAAGCATGTGGAAAATGTATGAAATGGTAGCATATAAACTAGCATAATCCATCAACATGTATAACAAATTTACCCATGGAAAATAATGTAAACCTTTGCAACATATAATTGGATGAGAAAAGAGTATTTCTATTAATACAATTAGCATAATTACATAGGTGACAACCTTCTATATCAGAAACTTGTTGAAACTGAGAAACTAAGTCCCTCCACCTGGGCCTTGACCACTTTAATCCTCCATAAGGAAATCTCACAATCTCTACGAGTATTTGGGTTCCTCCTTCACAAGATAAGTAGAGCTTGGCGGTTGAACATAAGGAGATACTAGAAGGACTAAGGGATGTTGACTCAAGGATGTAACATGGGGAAACATTTCTCTAGAGTGTGCTTTCTCTCAACTTTTCCCACCTTCTTTCAAATCTTGTATATGGTTCAATTTATATCCTTCAAAGGGAATTGAAGGGTTGAATCAAAGCATTTCCATAATGTGAAAGGCCAATGATCATGGATCTCGTGACTTGGCATGGAAAATCCAAAATATTTTATTTTTGAGAAAACAACCCGATGTATGCAGTATGTAATGGAGCAACATGCGTATACACATGTTGTATAACTCTAGACTGCATATATGTACAAAAATTTTATTTTTTTACTTTTGGCTAAGCATGATGGGAAACTGAGTCTACAGAAGGAAAGGGTAAGCCACCAAAGAATGATGCATAGAGTGTGGAAAATTTTTATATAACATATGACCGCTATTGTGTGAGGTCAGAGGAGCAATCAAAATGAATGAAATACATTACAATTCCTAGAAGTGAAGTAGTGAGGACCCAACCTGAGGAAATAGTCACCCATAAGAATATTACAATACATATTGACTTTGTACACATGGCTGCCAATTTGAGGTATATTGTGGATCCATGTTCATAACTAGAAGATAATTGTTCATGGAAATGAAGACACAATACAAAGTAGAAATATGACATAGGTGGTCATACCCATGAACAAAACACAATGGAGTCTAGTCTCAAAATCAATTGATGATATCTAGATATAATGATGTACAATTCAATCTTCCATGATAACTGAATTCATATAGGTACTGGTACGATGAAAGAAAACAATATGTATGAGGTGTTTCTACTGTAAGTTTGAGGTCTTCTACACTAATATTTGATGGTGCAAGTACACATCGTGAGTAGTTGGAGTCGAACACAACGAGACTTCATTTTATTATAGGTCATTGAGGTATATCATTAACAAATGCGAGACAACCCACCAATGATGAAAGTAGGCGTCAAGGCACTAAGTACATTCAACAAGTGTGAATAAAGGTGTTTATGTCGAACACTTGAAGAATACATCGATCAAGAGGCATTAATGTATTCCAAACTATTTATGATGAGAGAATCTTCTGCTGATGATTGAAAGCCTCTAGGTACTCTTATGAATCTAGATCTTGATTCAAGAATAGATGAGTTTAATTTGAAGGAATGATATCCATTGAAAGGAGGGAATTAAGGTATCCCCCATCATCCAACATGAGGTACAAGAAAACACTTGATGATTAGGAAGAATTCAGACAAACAATATATGCATGAACCAATGACCATGTGCATCTCTCACATGCACCAAATGCAAGTAGTACATGAAAGATACCCTATGAATAGAAATCATTAATGAAAATTTCCGACAGAGGCGAGGAAACCACCAATAGGGTCTAATGGAATCCAAGACACTACAGAAATCCCAATGTGTGAATATATGTATTGTTGTCAAACACAAGGGAAACCACCCAGTCAATGACCAATGAAGAGATGTCATCTGTTGGGTTCAAATTCACCTACCAATGATGAAAGTAGACCCATGGTGCAAGGTAGGACAACAACTTCATGTGATTCTAAGATGCACTTATAAAGGGATGGTTGACATGCAAAGTCGAGAATTCAGAGGAATGGTCGACATATGTTTAGACTTCCTCTGAACAAGAGCATGAGACATATGGGTAGCTCAGGAAACATAAACTCAAGAATGAACATTGACAAATTTTTTTGACATGGGAGGCATCAACAAACTCTCCATAGGGACTAGAAGAATAAGCAGTTAGAGGAGTAATCTATCAATAAAGAGTTGAACTTCCTAAGTCCATACTAAACCCAAACCTTTTATGAATGGACTCAAAAAATTGTGCTCTATTCTAAGGTGACACAATTATTGTCATTAGAAGATAATATTATTTTCCCTCCCTTATTTTTTTATTTTTTGTTTTTCTTTGTCTTTGTCATATTATTAAAGTTTGAAAAAGAGGTAAAAGAATTCTATGATACAATATATGAAACAAGTGTCACAAACACACAAACTAGTTCCATGCAGTGGAACATACCTATGCTTGATGCATGGGAACGTGTGCAGGATATGGACACTCGGGGGGATGTTTCCTCTTGGGGTAAGGGGTGTCAAGTTGCAAAGGATATATGAAAGTCATTGTTTGGTGAATGATGAGAAATATTGGGGCAATGGGATTATAACAAGGAAGCGGGAGCCGAAATTAGGCTTAACAATGCAAGAAGGATAATGAAATGCAATTACAACTCGACATTTGTGGGAGTCTCATGGGTAATACCCAGAATAGTAGATTGAGGAGAAACATGAGGTTTCAATTTAGTGTCATAACGGGACTATAAATATTCCCAAATCTATGGAGTAACTTCTACATGGGCACCAAATGGAAAAAAATAGTTCTAACTAGGGTACCCATGTTTGGTAAGTCTCTACTCTAATACCCCTAGGTTCAACCCAAATTGTACATAAAAATAATTATACATATAATTTAGTGAGTTGATGGTACAACTTATTTAGTTCACTTCTGCACGCATTGATTCAGTGCGCGGGAATATCATACCAAATTAGTGCGCACATTTTATATTCTATCACACACCTATGTAAGTGCACTAGGATTGTGCACTAAAGGAAGGGTGTGCACGATCTTGATTTTTTCATATAATGGAGTAAGTGTGTGGTTTTGGGGCCAAAGTGCCTTTGTGTATATGTAATTTGAGGCTAGAGTGCCTGTGTCATTATTAGGATGGAGAGCCAGATGTTAAATGGCTAGTGATTCATCATTGTAATATGTAATCACATGAAAATATCAATCAAAACACATCGTTTTTGTAGACCAATCATTAAAAGAGTATGGTGGGATAAACTTCACTATATAGGGAAAGGGGGATCAAAATTAAGAATAAGGGGATAAGCTAGGGGGGATTAATCCCAAAGGAATATTATACTAATATTCCTTAAAGTATAAAGCATGGATAATTATTTTATCCAAATTTATAAGGATGGGGACAAGTGGGCCCAATGTAGTTCTCAACAGGACAAGTCTCAAGTTGGGAACATGCATACATATAGTTTGGAATTAGTTCATTTTCCTATCATTCTATCGTCATTCATTCACTCACTTAGTTGTCATCTGTACCCTATTGTTACTATATTTGTGCCTATACCTATACCCTGGTTAGCTTGTGAGCTGGACTAAAGAAGCAGGCTGCGAGGCATGTAGGATATTTAAGAGGTGAGTTGTCAAGTCCATGAGCATTCTCTCCGGGTGAGAGAATTTCTGAGTATTTTTTCTAGAATGTGCTAAATTGTAGATACAGGGATCTAATAATTCCTGTTCATCCTATTGTTGAATCCCTAGAAAGGAAGTGGGGCAATCGATGGCCTATTGAGTAGAGAAGGGTAACACTTCCCGGGGTGGGACATGCATGTGGGGAATGGGGGCTGTAGGTTATTAGTTTGAGTTGGAACCTATGACTGCGTTTACTATTGTCTAATATACCTTATCCTAGTTAGGAATCCTTTACCTAGGTGGAGTTTATCCCTAGCTCAGAGGTGACCCACTGATGAGAGTTATGCGTAGTGTGGTCTAAGGATGGGAGGAATGTGGAAGGTCTGGACATAGTTTGTGTTATTTTAATCAAAGATAAGTGTCAATTGTGTGTTAATTCATTACATCATTAATATTTGTGCATTTGTTTTCATGGTTTTTTCCCTTGTATGTTTCATGCATATTTCTATTATTATTTTGTAGGACTCTGTGTATTTGCAGAGTATTTTTATTATTTAAATTAGTATTAGAGTTCAAAATTTTAAGTGGCATATCCCAATTGGTGTCTTGGGATGCTAGAATGTGGTATCGGAGCCCAATTTTCAACACTGAGCCTGGATGGGCTGAATTAGCAGAATACCAAAGAAGCAATTCGTAGAGAATTAATTTATGAAGTATGTATGCAACTTCTTTGATTAAATTATTGCAGTAAAATTGAGAGAAATCTCATGGGTAATGTGAAGAATAGATCCCATAAATTAAAAATAATCAATTTCGATTTCTAATGGGGAAATTTGGACCTGTAAATTGTCAAATTTTTGAGTTACAGAGTGGCCATGGAACCCAAGGAAAAATTGGGAGAAATTCGGCGAAAGCCCCAATTTATGGAACAAAGTTATCGAGGAATTCGAGGAGGAAAGATTATAATTGATACGGAAATATCAAATTGGGTTTACGGGATAAAAAGAAATGGTTGTGTGAAATTTAACTACAAATCTTCTTGTTCAACACCATACTTGTATGGACCAAATATGAATATGAAGTTCGTGAATCAAAATTATGGAAAAATTAGCTAAGTGTGAAAAATAATGGTGTGCGAATGTGCACACTAATATTTGGTGTTGCACGGTGTGAGGCTAGTGATGGGTGAAAAAATAATGGTGTGTGGGTGTGCACACTAAAATTTGGCATTGTGTGGTGCATAGTTGGTGATGCACGAAAAAAAAATGGTGCATAGTTTTGCACACTAAAATTTGACGATGCCTGGTGCAGAGCTGGTGATGCGCGGAAAAATAATGATTCACAGGGATACACACTAAAATTTGGCACTACATGGTGCATAATTGGTGGGGAACTCATAAAATGAGTGCACGGGTGAGCGCAATAGAATTTGGAATCGCATGGTGCATAGCTTGTGGTGCATGCATAATAGTGGTGCATAACACATGTGCATTGAGTGTTGGAAGAGCGCAGTGAAATGTTTTTGGTCCACACAAAATGTTAGTGTGTAGTGTGTGTGTGTTAAATTTTCACATTGTGAGAAAGTAGAATTCATGGTGCATAGGGAGTATTGGTGTGCAGTGTGAGTGCACTAAACCAAGGTGTTGTGTGGTTTAGATCTTGCAAATTGCACATAATATTGGTGTGTGAAAAAAATTGTGCGTAGTAGATATTGGCGTGCAACCGAAAAGTTGTGTGCACTAGATATTAGCGTGCTACACAAAAGTTGTGCACACTAGATATGGGTGCACAGTGTGATCAAGATTATTTTCGGCACAAAATGAGAGCATATATATAATAAAGAAATGTATAGAGATATCTTTGATATCCAATAATATAACATAAATATATTAGAGATGCAACCATAAACACAGAGTATAGTAATACACAATTTCTATTAATGAGCGAAATGTACGAAACTATAGAAATACATAGTGAAAGACTCGCTAGAATGGTGGAATCTTATCTCCAAGAAGAGATGTGATGGATACTCACATTCATAAGAGGATGATTACAATGAGGCTCTAAATCCCTTTTTAACATAAATAAAATCCAAAACCCTAACCCCATAATATGAAAAGCCAATAGTTTTGTGTACCCCATTTTTGGGTAGTTTGGTGTATCAACTTCTTAGGGGTGTAACTTTGGCATACGATATTTTTTTAGGGTTCATGATAGCTCGTTGAAAATGTATCATCGAGGAGGTTCATTTTGGGGACTCAATCAGAGCCTATGTATATCATTGAGGTGATCGATAAAAAAAAACCTTCATTTAGGCCCTCGAAATGGCCCCAGAAGTTTAGAAACCGAAAAAATGATAAAAATAGTAAATTGCCAGAAGACTATTTTGAGCTAGCTGGAATAGGTGGGTGGCCACTGATATCCACCTGGATCAATCCTCCCTCCTTAGTAATAAATGGTGTCAATTGTGTTGAGAGAAAGAGGGAGAGGGAAGAGAGTTTGTTGAATCTGCATCTTGATGATCTACTTTCCTTATTGGAGAAGTTGTGATTCTTATATTGTTTAAGTTTGTTACAAGCTTGTGGTTGGAAGGGTTGGACCTTTTTAACTACTCTGGATACATGAGATGACTATGTTCAAAAGGAATCCTTTCCCTTTTCTCCAATATTGTCGACCTTCTTCTGTTGGATAGAAGGCACTTGGACTGAGGCTATAGTGGTTGTGATGTTCTTATGTTCACCTTTTGAACAGACTGTGGAGAAGTTGAATTTTTTAGTATGAGATACTACCTTGCGACATTGTTTAGGTGGGAAAACAGTTGGAATTACCTCTGGTATCTTGTATATATGACCCCCAAAGTAAGAATGACACTACAGGGTCGAGACTCATAAATAAAATGGAGCTTCCACATATATGGCTGGCCCAATAGAACATAGTAGACATCCAGTGGGGAAAAATCACATAATACCTCATCCTTGAAGGGTTCGATGTTGTATGACAATCAACACTGTTGGATGACATGAAGATCGCATCCCTCGAGAATCCACCCAATGTTGTATGGTTGTGGGAGTGGTGTTTTCGACAATCCAAACTGTTTGACAACCTCTTCTGAGATGAGGTTTTTTTGGTTTCCGATATGAACAATAAAATGTGGAAGGGTCCCCTTAACCCATATCTATGAATGAAAAGATGCTCCCCCTCTTCAGGAATTCTTGTTCTTCTAGTTGAATTTTTGTAGTCACAACAGTAGCAGTGGGGTCTGTGTCGATGATCTGTCTTTTTCCATTATTTTTTGAATCAGATTATGAATTAGGGTTCGACTCCTTGTCTTTGATATATGCCACCAATGAATTTTTTGAGCGACATTCATCAGTTTTGTGCCAATGGATTTTGGATTTTGTTGAAATCACACCACTTTCTAGTGTCCTTCTTTGTCTTCCTATGACCCTTCTTTTCATGTGGCTTGCACTGGGTTTCGAGAGTCTATTTGTTAGGGTCGTCTTTATCATACTTTTGTTGTTGCGGATTTGCAGACATGAACTTCTATTTTTTCTGGTTCCCAAATTTCTTCTTGATTTTGACAGCATATCGATAGGCATCTCCCATCGATGAGATGTCCAGAAACTCCATTTATTTTTGGATGTACCTTTGTAGAGCCCCACAATATTTCAAAACCAAATGTCACTCATAATATTTGATACCAAGCTTGGTGTGCAAGGTATGGAAGGTATTGGTGAACTCTAGCACTACTTGTCCCATCTCTTGATGTAGCATGGTCCATCTCATGTACTGGTCATCATATTTACCAACAGGGTAATATTGTACCTTGTGCGCATCCACAAAAAAATCCCAAGTGGGCTCAACCCCATATATTTCACACTCCTTTGTGTAAACTTTCTCCCAACAAGTTTCACACCAATTTTTGATATGGGGGAGATCCTTGAGGAGTGTGAAGGTGATTTTTTCCCTATCGAAGAAATTATGAACAAAGAAATAAACTTCTAACAGATTTAACCATGTATCTAGGGCATCCACATCTATCTATTCTTCAAATATCAGAATATTAAAATTAATGTGTACCTTGAAAGGTGAGGTGCCTCCAAAGTGGTTTCTTGATGAATACGCTCATGTTGTTATCAACATACATTGAAGGATGTGGTAAAAATTATCCATCATTTCCTCCCTCTTTCACGTGAGTGCTTTCTCAAGAAACAGATTAATAAAATCATCTCCTCTGTCATTTTTCCTTTATTTTTCCATGGAGGTTTTCTTAGGTGTGTGAGACCGATTTCCCTCAAGAGAGACAATCTAAATACCCAACTTTATATGCTCGGACGTCGTCAGGGACATGCACTGAAAAAAAAACGATCAAGATCATCCTGCTCTGATACCACTGATCCAAATTACTTTTGGCGCGAAATGAGAGAGGATATATAATAAAGAAATGTACAGATATATCTCATATATCCAATAATAGAACAAAAATATATCATATATGCAACCATAAACACAGAGATACAATAATACACAGTTTCTATTCATGAGCAAAATGTACAAAATTGTAGAAATACAGAGTGAAAGACTCGCTAGAATGGTGGTAGCTTAGTTTTGAGAAGAGATGTGATGGATACTCACATTCACAAGAATATGATTATAATGAGTCTCTAAATACATTTTTAACATAAATAAAATAAAAGACCCTAACCTCATAAGATGAAAAGCCAACAATTTTGTGGACCCTGTTTTTGGGTATTTTGGTGTATCAACTTCCTGGGGGGAAAACTTTGACATAAGATCTTTGTTTGGGGTGCACGATAGTGCGTTGGAAAGGTATCATCGAGGAGATTCATTTTGGGGGCCCAATCAAATATTTTAGCCATCATTAGGTGTTTGATCCCAGAAAAACTTCATTTAGCCCCTCAAAATGGCCCCGAAAGTTTAGAAACCAAAAAATGACTAAAAATAGTAAATTGCTAGAGGACTTTTTTGAGCCAGTTGGAATAGGTGGGTGGACACCAATATCCACCTAGATTACGGTGCATGTGATACATTTTAGGAATTTCACATATATAACTTGTGCATGCTAAGTATGTGTTTATAATTTAGAACTGGTGTGCGCAAAGCCGATTTGGCAGACTACAACAGTAGAAAATCAATGATTTTCTATGAATTTTTTTGTATTATTAAAGGTTATGCTTTTGTATGGAATTTTGAAGGACCTAGATAGTGTTTTTGGCTACTCAAATGATATATCTCGGAGATATATTTCTAATGATGTATCACATTTGTGAAATAGGGTTAGGATGAGTGATTTATAGCTCAAACAATGGAGTGTCAATTTTAAGCCCCAGTTAACTTCGAAAGTCCATAACTTCTTGCTCCAGAATCAGATTGAGGCACATGAATAGTCTATGGAAATATATTAAGCTATAGAAAAAAATTATGGAACTAAATTAAAATTCTGGGTATGTTAAAATTTTTAAGAGGGAATATAAGGTACCTGTAGCATTGAGGGCCAAAAAATACAAAACTAATTAGCCTGAAACTTCAACAGGATGTATCTAGCAGAAAAGAACCCAGAAAGAGATGAAACTTGGACATAATGTCCAAATTATGATTATGAAGGAACCCATTTGGTATCCTATCAAAAATATAGAATATCACGTACAAAGAATCATAAATACAGTTCATATTTGCACCTGGTTAAGGTGCGAATAGAAGGAATTCTTGGGTAATATTCAAATGGTCATAACTTTATGCTCAAGACTCATAATTGAGAAAGGGAGAAGTAATTGGAAAGGTATTTGCTAGAGGAATCCAGAGATCCACCAATAAAATTGATATGGGCAGTTAATTTAATAAGTAACTAGAAGAAATAATTATGATGCATTATTGGAACATAATTGTACATAATTTTCATGAATTTGTTAAATTCTTTAGTATAACAAATCTTGTTGCCTGCAAATTTTTCACTTAGGTTGATTCACTACAAATCCACAATGGTGAAAATATATTTATTCTTACATCTATTTATCGTGTTAAATGGGTCAAACATCCTTAACCATTTATAAATTCTTTGTAGAGAGTGTACCATGAGTTATTAAAGAGGGTAATTCACCCATGTTCTATAGAACACATAATCATAGGGGTGTTTTGGACCTAAAAACCCATTACAATGTTATAAAACCCATGGTATCGAGTAAGGCTATGCAATATGACTTTTATATATGACTTAGACCCTCCAAGACTAACTTAACATACACCTACACCTTGAGATCAATCCTATTTATACTATTCAATTTCTCTTTTTAAAGGTTTTTTGAATCTCTCATCTTGTTTTTGTTATTATAATTTAGGAACTCTTTATGATTTGTGAAACATGTTGATTTAGCTCTCTTCCACCTCTCTCGTGATATTAGGATGTTTTCACCTATCATCTCAAATACCTCTATAAGGACCTCTCGTGATTAATTTGTCTCCAACCTTATATTTATTGATTCATCCTAGGGAATCCACATTAGCATAGTTCCACTAATACCTTAAATTATTCAATCTAGAAACCTCAAAGGATGTTATATCATAGCTAGGTAAAGGGATTTATCATACCCTCATAGGTTTCTTGGGTCTCTGTAATCAACGATTTCAATGATATATATATATTTGGTAGTATATCTAGTTCTATTTGTGTTGATTCTAAGAGGGGGGTGAATCAGTATCAGGTAAAATTTAAAAAAAAAATCAACTTATACTTAAACCATTCAATTATATCCAGTGAGCAATGAACAATAGTATAAGAGTTACATCAATACACCACAATACACCATGCACAATATATGAGAAATAATCAATGGCTATTGGTCAAAGGAAGTAATGACTTCCAAAGGTAGCTACAACTTCCAAATATAAAGGGAGGGATAAAAATCCAAGAGGAAGATACCATACTCCAATATAAAGAGAGGTTTGACCTCTCCATCCTTGCCCCTTGCTTCCACCCAAGAATATATGAGAGATAATAAAACTTTACATTAAATCATCACTATCAACCAACCATCACATAGAGATTGATAATGCTTCCTGAGACTTCTTCAACTTCTGTACTTCTTCAATTCTTGGAATAATATGATCCTATAGATAATATCACTCAATGTGTTCTCTGAAACTCCTCCAAGTTTCACTCCTTGAATACTCCCCAAAAAGAAGTTATAGAAAGAATGGTAGACTTTATTCAATTCTAGTTTATTCAGGAGAGCGAACTTGTACAGAATGCCCCGTGCTCAATATTTAACATCAGATTCTAAAACTCACACAAAAGAAACTAAAGTCCATACTATTTCCAATGAAATTGGTTCCACTTCATTTGGATTCACTATGAAGAAGTTATGAATATTTTACCTGGAACACCTGTTTATTGACTAGCTTCAAGACTAGTCAAAAACCCTATCTTACACAGAGTGTATCTCCGTTATTATAGAGAATCAAGAGCTGAAACTTTTACCACATGTACCCTGATATATATTCTCAATACCATATCAATTTCACTATCTGAATCATTCTATAGAAAAAGTTATAGCAAGAATGGTAAGATGACATGAAAATAACATACCTTAGAACACATCACCAAAAGACTTCATCCTCCCTTGAAATCCGGCCTTCTTTACTTCTGATTTCATCTGAAATTTGACTTCTTTATCAAATGAATGTATAATGATATTTATTTATACCATTCATGTCACTCTTTTAACATTAGGTCCGACCTGATACTTTCTTATTTTGTAATTCTTTTCTTTAAGTATCTTCAGGGCCTACATGTACTTGCTTCTTCAATTCACTTTGTCATCTTAAAAAATTCATTTCTCCTCAACCATGAGGATACACGTGGCATTCCACCTACTACCGGAAACAACATGATATATATTATCCATCCATGTTTTTTTTTTTTTCATGTACATTGTCCTTCATGTCCAAATACCTTCATCAATCTTGCGGTCGAAAACCAATGACTAGGGTTGACATCAATGACAACAACCAATCTTCCAACAATATCTCCCTTTGTCATTGATGGAAACACTCATTCTCCCCCTATCATCATGATCCCGATTTCTCTCCCCCTTTGACATCAATGGCAAAGGGTAGGGCTGCTCCCCCTGAGTTTAATGACAAAAGGTAACTCTCTTCTTTAGGGTTGCTCCCCTTGAACATGTGGCACTCAATAATACTTCATCCTTATTTTAGGTCTTTGGGAATTTTTCTTCCTTGGAATCCTTTTGTGTGGATTTTGTCTTTTCTATATTCTTCATGTTTAGGATGTATATGTTGTTCGGTCTTCTTGTTGCAGTTGCAACCAATCTTCCTGAGTTATTTTATCTGATTTTACATTTTCAGGAGTCAAACGTAAGAGTGTATCGTTGATCACATATTTTGCTAACACTGAGGAGATTATGCTTAATATCTTCAACCAATAGGACTTTTCCTGATTTTACATTTTCACTTCCAAGCTTTACAGTTCCTTTTCCAAGTATTTTGGTAGATGAGTCATCTCCTAATGCAACATTTCCACCCTTTTTCTTTAAGCTGACAAATTTGCTTTGATCTCCGATCATATGAGATGAGCACCCATTGTCTATGAACCATTCATCTTCTTCTTTGCATTCTTTAGCGACCAATGTTATTCAACAATTTTCATTGTGTGGAATTTCTTTCCTTTTCCATGTTGTAGTTGGTATACAGACATTTGGCATATGATTATCTTCCTTCATCTCTCTTCAATCTTGTTCTTTGTGATCAAGATTATTTCACTTGTAACATACAATATTTTGATACATTAATGGGTCAAATGGATTATAATTTATGTTGACAGGTCTACGAACATTTCCATATCTATTATTTTCACCATTCATGTAGATTGCATAGTTTTTTCTTTCATTGACTCTACAATTGATTTCCTTGTGTTCAAAATTTCCACAAGTATAACAATGTCCAAGAAAGAAATTTTGATACCTAGGAGTAAGTGATCTTCTTTGTGGTGTGGTCCATCTGGGTTCACGATCTATTCTTTTGTAGTTTCATTCATAATGATTTCTTTCATACCTGATGGGAGAGGATCTTTTTGATGTCTCATTCCTTCTGAATTTTAGTCTTCTATCTTGTTGTTCAACTTGTTATGGAGTGTTGGTTTCATCATTTTCAACTTTCTTCTCTTGTTTTGTTGTCTTCAAACTATCATTGTATCCTATTCCTATCTTTTCATTTGGAGATATTTGACTGCTAAGGATCTCATCTAATTTTTTAGTGCTTTTCTCGAACTTCTTCAACTTTTCTATTGTCAATAGTAGCTCCCCTTTTCTATGATCCAATTCTTCTTTCAATTTCTCATAATATTCTAATTGTTCCTTCAATCTATTAATGGTCTTTTCAAGATTGTAATTATCTTCTTCACAACTACTCAATTCACCTTTTAGTATTATGTTTGTGTTTTTAAGCTTTCTGTTTTCAGTTTCAACATGCTTCATCTTTTCAATATTCTCATCTTATTGTTCACTCTCTACATTGTCTTTGTATCCCCAAAAGGAATCAAAGTTGGTTTCTTCATATGAATCTTCTTCATAAATGATTTCTTCTTCTTTAGAATTATTGTGAATATCATCCTAGGTTTCTTGGGTTATGAAGAGGACTTCTCCTCCATCATTATCTTCTTCATCACTCTCATCCGAGGAGATGTCATCATCCTTGGAGTAGAAGATATTTTTCTTGTTGAGACTTCTCTTTTTATAGTAGCAGTTTTCAACAATGTGTCCTATTCTACCACAGTTAAAGCATTTGAGAGGAGACTTACCTTTGTATCTTCCACTTCCCTTCTAGAACCTTCTTACAAAATTTGTTATTTCCTCATCAAGGTTGTTATCCTTGTATTTTGTCTTCTTTATGGCTTTAAAGGATGCTTCATTGTTTGGATGGTTAGTTTTTGTACCTGTTCTCATTTCATATGCTATAATAGACCCATGTAATTCATCCTTTTTTCATTTTGGTCAAGTCCCTAGTTTCGTCAATGGCTCAGACCTTAGCATCATACTTCAAGAGAAGTGATGTAAACACTTTTTGTACAACCAACGATTCATCGATCTCTTCACCTAATCCTCTGATAGCATTAACAACTTCATCAACTCTAAGAAGATAGGTTGCAATATCTTCCTTTTCATTCATCTTCAAATTTTCAAATTCTTCTCTATGTCGTTGAAGATTGACTTGCTTAACTTTTGGATCACCTTCATAGATACTCTTGAGTTTTTCCCATACCTCTTTAGCAGTGTTGCAACCCATCACTTTTCTAGCAATGGTTGGTTCCAATGCTGCTAGAATAACATGTCTGGATTTTGAATTACAACTCATAATCTTCTTCTCATTTGGATCGGTTGGGGCATTATTTGGGATTACATAGCCATTTGAAACTGAGTACCAAATGTCTACTCCCAAAGTCATTAGGTAAGTTTTCACTCTATCACTCCAGATTGCATAATTTATTCCATCAAATTTTTGAATCCCATTTGAAATGTGCTCATGGTCATCCATCTCTACTCAGGATTTTCCTTCCAGTGGTTAAATTGTTTTGAAGGAAACCTGCTATGATACCAATTGTTGATACTAAGAGGGGGGTGAATCAGTATGAAGTAAAATTTAAAAACTTTTTCATCTTATACTTAAACCATTCAATTATATCCAATGAGAAATTAACAACAATATACGAGTTACATCAATACACCACAATACACCATGCACAATATATGAGAAATAATCAATAGTTATTGGTCAATGGAAGTAATGAATTCCAAAGGTAGATGCAACTTCCAAATATAAAGGGAGGGATAAAAATCCAAGAGGAAGATACAATCTTCCAATATCAAGAGAGGGTTGACCTCTCCATCCTTTCCCCTTCCTTCCACCCAAGAATATATGAGAGATAATAAAACTTTACATTAAATCATCACCATCAACCAACCATCACATAGAGCTTGATAATGCTTCCCGAGACTTCTTCAACTTTTGTAATTCTTCAATTCCTGGAATAATTTGATCCTATAGATAATATTGCTCAATGTATTCTCTGAAACTCCTCCAATTTTCACTCCTTGAATCCTCCCCAAAAATAATTTATAGAAAGAATGGTAGACTTTATTCAATTCTGGTTTATTCAGGAGAGTAAACTTGTACGGAATGCCCTGCGCTCAATATTTAACATGTGATTATGAAACTTGCACACAAGAACTAAAATCCATACTCTTTCCAATGAAATTGGTCCCACTTCATTTGGATACTCTATGAAGAAATTATGATTGTTTTACCCAAAATACATGTTTATTGACTAGCTTTAGGACTGGTAAAAAACCCTACCTTCCACATAGTGTATCTCCATAATTATAGCGAATCAAGAGCTGAAACATTTACCACAGATACCTTGATATGTCTTCTCAATACCATAGCAATTTCACCGTATGAATCGTTCTAGAAAAAAGATTTATAGCAAAAATGGTAAGATGACCTGAAAATAACATACCTTAGAACACATCGCCAAAAGACTTTATCCTCCCTTGAAATCTGACCTTATTTACTTTTGATTTCCTCTGAAATTCAACTTTTTTATCAAATGAATGTATAATGATATTTATTTATACCATTTATGTCACTTCCTTTTAACATTAGGGCCGACCTGACACTTTCTTATTTTGTAATTATTTTCTTTAATTATCTTCATGGCCTACATGTACTTCCTTCTTCAATTCACTTTTCCATCTTCAAAAATTCATTTCTCCTCAACCATGAGGATCCACATGGCATTCCACCTACCACTGGAAACAACATGATGTATACTATCCATCCATGGGTTTTGTTTTTACATGTACATTGTCC
The DNA here is from genome assembly GCA_032191745.1 of Picea mariana. Classification (NCBI taxonomy): domain Eukaryota; kingdom Viridiplantae; phylum Streptophyta; class Pinopsida; order Pinales; family Pinaceae; genus Picea; species Picea mariana. The sequence goes on from JASDQU010947520.1 coordinate 20,750, forward strand.
TTCATGTCCAAATACCTTCATCAATCTTGTGGTCCAAAAACAATGACTAGGGTTGACATGAATGACAACAACCAATCTTCCAACAATTTGTACATATATTTATTTATATTAGAGATCATATGCAAGTCTTGTTTTGCACCTAAGTTTAGACATGTGTGTAGAGTTTTTTGGGACATGGATTAATATTGAAGGCATGTCATAACACTCATGTTCAACCCAAGTATCTCTAGCACCTACAATGGTGAATTCTTGGCATCTTCCTTCCATACTTATATTTTTATTTTTATCATTAGGGTTTCTATCTCACTGAAGGAATATCCTAAAATTATCCCTATATTGTAAGTTTACTTTAATTTGATAATTTGATGGTAAAAACCAATATAAAATCTACATGAAGTACCTTAATAACCTTTTATTCTCCATGAGACACATATCCGAGAGAAACCCACCTAAATATTTTCCTCATTCCAAGGCTAGTACCCAAAATAAAACAGATTCTTAAGGGCTCAAGGCTTATACAACAATATGTTCATTAAGAGATCAACATGTCACTTGTTCGAATTGATTATGGGGCAATCATCGTTCATAGTTGCATGGTTAGACCCAATTGACAAGTTCTTTAATTACATACACCCATATATTAACATAATCAAACTCTAAAACCCTACTTAATCTACTAACCTTCCCGTTCTTTTTTATCCTTTCTTTCCTTACCTTAGGGTTTCTTAACTTTTCCCATATAACTAATGGGTGACTCCACTACCTCCTTTCTCCCATTGTTAGTAGTGTGTGTTAACATGGTCTTTCCTACCCACCATCATGATGAGAATGATAAAACGAATCAATTATCTCAATATATATTTTTAGAGATATATATCACATTTAGTGTCGTTTTTCTACATTTACCTTTACATACTATATAGATAGGAAAAACTTTATTTTAGAATTACTTTTAAATAACATTTGAAGTAATGATATTATTTTAAATAAAAATTTAAATGGTTTTTGTACTTTCTATAATACAAGTTAATTTTTAATTTTTTAACATAATTCCAAACTATTCAAAATTTTGGCATCTCACATGCTAAGTTTTTAAACATGGAATCCAACACCATGCCAAGAACGTGTCTAGAAACATTGCATCCAACACCATGCCAACAACATGTGTCCAAAATCCCTAGGTCAAACTATGAAAAAAACAATGCATTCTATTGAATCCATTGCATTGTGTCGACTATGAATTTCCCGTCAATTTCCATTCTATTGAATCCATTTCTCTAGGCAGTGGTTCATTGATAACTATGACCCTTTTGATGTTGATAGTCTTGTTTTCTTCTCTATCTTCTTGGGAAAATTTTTATTCCTCAAACTAGGTTTGTAAAGCTCTATTGTAATCCTTTTTTATCATATTTTTACCTAATTTTCTTTAATCCAATTATTTTCAACATCTATGTATAATGGTTGATATCATTTTCTATGTTTTGATTTAAAAATTCAACATTTTTCCTTTTGAAAAGAGTTTATTATTAAGGAAAAGAATCCCAATGATATCATAATAGCTAGCATATTTAACATTGAAGACTTTATTCTCATAGCCATGAACACTTGAGCCCATCTAAAATTTTCATTTTCTAGTATTAACTTGTTTAGTAAACCCTTGTTGATATCAGTTTCAATAGAAATTTAAGGGTATGTAAAGAAACCAACTTAATTCAAGATCTATTTTTAAGTAACACCTTATGGTATTCTTAATATATTCATATTAATAAAAGAAAAAAAAAATGTAGAAGCAAATTTGGGAGAAAAATCAAAAGAGACATTTTGATAATAGATATTATGGTAGGGTCAAAATATTAGAGAAATGAGGTAACAAAAAGAGTTTTGGTACTAGATATAGTTGTAGGGTCAAAATCTTAGAGAAATGAGGTAAAAAAATGCCTTATGCTCTTCAGAAACTGAGGAATCTTCTCAAAAAAATTGTTTGGAAACTAAACAATAATGTAACTTTTGGAGCATAGATATGTCTCATATAATTTCATCTGAATGAAAGAGATCCATTGGTACAAATTTGATGTAGGAGGTAAAAAACCATTAAATATGTAAATTACTATTGATGGTTCATAAAATAGATAAAATATAGTTACTTTAGATCCATTGATACGAATTTGATGTAGGAAATCAAAAATATTAAATATGTAAATTAATATTGATGAATCATGAAATAGAGTAGCTTTATGATGTTCTTGAAAATAAACAAACTTTGATGATAAAATTCTATTATTTTTTTTATAAAAGTTATTTTAAATTTAACTATGTTTATTGGTTTGAATTCTTCTTAAGAATATAGTAGGGGTATTGATTACATCAAAGTTCATTAGATATTTAAATTATTCAATATTTAATAAGATAATAATATATTTTTTAAAACTTTTATAAAAAATTTTATAAACAACAAATCATAAAAAAAATATCTATAAATAATCACTTCAAAAATAAACAAATCCCAAAATAAAATCATGAACACTACCTTCTATAAATTGAAATTGAAAATGTTGAGAATATGTAAAATTTATTGTTGTTAATATTATAGTTAAGAAGCATGTCTTATAATATGAATATCAAATTTTACCTATGTAATATTACATATTGCTGGCTTGTTCATAATAAAATTAAATACATATTATAAAACAACATGAGCCTCATCTCTATAACTATAAAGATCTTGAAATTGTACAATTTTCCTTTCTATTCAACCAAACTTTTAATTGGTGTTTGTTAAATTATTTTGAACTCTATTTTTTCTAAATTCTTAGAGTAAATTGTAGGCTACTTGTAATAATGCTGATCGAACATCATGAAATTACTTTTGCTCAAGGGTCAATGCCGCCCTTCTTTCGGTTAAAACAAATCCACGTTTTAACTCAAGTAGTATGATTCTGTGCTTAAGAGAATAAAGTGATCGTTGAGCTCAAATTATCTATTGCGAATGACATTCTTAAAACAAATATTATTGAATGTTTTTTATTTTAGAAATGTAATTGCTTTGGAAAAAAGAAATATTATTGAATGTTTATTATTTTAGAAATGTAATTGCTTTGGAAAAAAGGACGAGAGAAATGACCTTCAAAAGGGGGATATTTTAGATTTGGAATTTCTCTAAACTTCATAAAGTTTTTTTAAACGATGGAACCATTATTTATAAGTCAATAATAAATATAATATTTTAATTTATTTTTATAGGGTGAATAAAATTTGGATATATCAATTCTTAAAGTCTATTTTGGTTATGCCATAAGGTTAATACTAGCACAGCCACAAATTTGTGGCTGGTGAACGCCGAAAGGTTTCAACTGTCTGCCATTGTTGAAGCTCTGCAGACTAAAGTACAATAAGCACAGGCGTGGGCACAGACCAGGTACATTTCCAATTCCAGTGTACATATATGAAATGTGTGGAAGTGATAAGGCTGCAGTCATTAAAAACAACCCATAGTCGAACACAATTGTTTCAAGCACACCCACGCCTAGCACTAAATTTGCCCACTCGACTGCCTTTCGTTAGAGTAAAACGTGGCGAGTGGAAGCCAAGGCGACATTTGATAAGCATTTTACTAGAGGTGGCCTTTGATAACCCTACGCCACATACAATAATTTTTTACAGCGTGAGTAAATGTGAAGCAACAAACGCACAGTTGTACATGGTCATAAATGGTTGCATTCCATATTCACATTTTTGGATTTTGTAACAAAATATTAATCTTTGTTAATCACTCAGACATGGCAATCAACCAGCCACCATAGTAAATTTTAAATATGATTAAGTAAAAGTAAAAACATAAACATGCAAACTGATGTCTTTATAGTAGTAAGGAAGTTAGTGGTTGAAATCACAACCATTGATTTATTGGGACGACTAAGAATATTCCATCAATATTTAATCGTGTCCATACAAAACTGATTAAGCACTAAAAACCTATTAAATGTACCCATTGTCAATAGATATACGCCTTTTGGCGTAAAAATTTGAATATATCGATTCTTAAACTCCTCGGTTCCATGTATGTATAAAATATCTGAGTGTCGAAACGGCCCACGCTGTTACATCTTCCCAAGGCGAAATGAGCTGATTGATGACTCATGCTTTCTCTTTGGAATCCTCAGTCGACCTATGCATGAGTCATGGGTGACTTTACCCATTTTGTAATTTCATTTCTACCTTCACCCGGTTGTTTGTATTCATATGCGTGCTTAATAAATCCGTATTAAAATGCGCGTATAGTAGTAGAATTGTTTTGTTTTCTTTGAAATTTTGTATAGTGAGTTTTATTATATTATATTATATTTTATATAGTTGATTTCAGAGGAATTGAATATAAATCATTAATAAACAATATTTCTAGAGTTAATAGGAAAATTAGGTTACTCATTTTACAACCTTTCTAATGGATGACATGTTTGAAGAGAATTTAGCAACCAACTTGAACTCAGTTTTTCAACCTACCATAAAAGAAATGAAAACCATTAGAGACCAATAAGTCTATATTTAATAAGGAATTAAGGTTATTCATTTTACAAGGTTTCATACAAACAATGATGATAATGATGATGATGATTAATGTCCACTAAGACTTAATTGGTCTATCGGACCTTAAGAGGGTAAGTGATTACTTGTGATGCTTTAGAATTTTGTTTTTGTGCTCGAAAAACATTAAGAGAAGCTTTCCAAGATCACCATACTTTTGTTGAGTTAGGAGGTTAGGAAGGTTGGTAGTGTGATCAATATTTTGAAAATGATATCTAATATGGTTATAGGGTGGACAATCTAAGATAAAGTGCTTTTCATCTTCAATCTTCTTAGTGTCGCAAAGGTGACACACTCTTTCATCCCATGGCGTTTTAGGAATTGACCAACGCCCAGTTTCACTATGGAGCTCATGAGAATTTGTTCTTATCTTAATAATGTTTATTTTTTTTCTTTACACTTGGCAAAATAGATAGATAATTTTGATCTTCTAGATTAAGGCTGATTACATCTTTCTAATACCTTAATTTTCTTTTTTCCTCTAACTTTTTATCACACCACATTTTTTCCTTAAATTTTGATTTGACATTTTTTTTAATAAATCTTTATTGTGCAAAATAAAATCCTCTATGCTCTCATTACTTACAAGAATCCCTGTATTAAAAAATGGATATTCTTTCTATTTTAATATATATACAATTCAAATGATGTGTATCCATGTAATTTGAAACAACTAAACTATTTAAAAAATAAATGTTGTCCAGTTATTAAAAAAAATACAATAAATATTGTTAATGGATAAAAAATATTATTATACTTTTCATATCTTTGTCATTTACTAATTATAATATAATATGAAACAACTTTTCAAGCTAATATTGTAAAAAGGTCTTTAAAATTATAATTTATACCAAAAAAATAATGTAATGAGACTTTTGTGTTTAAAGAAAAAAAAGAAACTTCATGTTTATTATCAATGGAGGATGAAATAAATATTATTTATGGATACATCCTATTAAAAAAAACATAATCAATGAATGCATTCTATCATGAAACAAATATTATGAATGGATTCATTAATGCATTTTATCATGAAACAAATATCATCAATATATTCATATTCATTTTCAAGTCAGTATTGACAAGAAAATCTTCATAGCAATGCCACATAAACAAATGGATTCATTTTCAAGTCAGTATTGATAAGAATATCTTCATGGCAATGTCACATAATCATAACAATAATTTGACCTTTTAGGTATAATTAAACGTTGTCCCTATTGCACTCATAGCCTTCCTTTGTGCTTTCAAGTTGCATAATCATCTTTTAGGGACTACTGGCCATTTCTTAATTACAATGAAACATTTTATTATAAAAAATAAAACATTTTATTATGATTAATTAAATAAAAGTGTATTAAAATCATTATTTTTCTTAAATAAATTTAATAATACTTTAAAACCATAATAACAAAAACATTATTAACTAATCTTAATTCTCACATTTATTTTATTATATTTTATTACATTACATAAATTTTAATGTGTTGGTTGTGGAGTCTGATTATCTTCCTGATTCATAGGTCTTTGTTTCCAGTCGTGTTTAAATCCCATGAAGACTTTACACCCTGGAAGAATGTACACTCCTCCACGCGGGGGAGTGTGGAGGGGGGTTACCCCCTCTGCAGGGTTTGGGGGCAAAAGGGCCCCCAAATGGAAATTTTCCTTGTAAATATATATTGTAATTTCATTGTAAGTCTAGACTGTTCATTATAAGGTCACATATCTGACGGTAGAAGTTATGTTAGGGTTTTTTTTCCCCATAAGGAAACCCTATTTTATGAGGGAAATGTATTGTGGCTGTGTATTATTGCAAATATTTTATTCTGAGAGTGGACACTGTGAGAGAAAGAGAATGAAGTTACAATGGGTATGTTGTAGGTTGTATCCCTTCATTTGTTGGATAATAATAAAGGAAGGACCTGACAATTTCTCTGGTGGATGTAGCCCACATTAGGTGAATCACGTATATCTGTCTCTCTATTGTATTGTGTATATTCTTTGTTTGATTTCCGCATTTGTTTTATTTTATTTCTCTACGGTCTTATTTTTCTAACAACTCATATCGGAGCGAAAGGTAACTCGCAGGAAAAGAGGGTTCTTGGTTCTAGTGGGACCAATGGCAAAAGATGGAAAGTTTAGGGTTGAGAAATTTAATGGCCAAAACTACCAGTTATGGAAGATGCAAATGGAATATTATTTATATCAGAATGATCTATTCCTACCATTTGGTGGAATAAAAAAGAATCTGACGGCCATGAAGGATGAAAAATGGGAGGTTCTTGACAGAAAATCACTAGGAATGATACAATTGAGCATGGAACATCGGTGGCCTTCAATATTTCGAAAGAAAAGACAGCGAAGGAGATGATGGACGCATCGGATAAACTGTATGAAAAAAACTCGGCATCCAATAAGGTATTTCTAATGAAAAGATTATTTAATATGAAGATGTTAGAAGGTGGGTCTGTTAGAGATCATTTAAATGAATTTAATATGGTTAATAATCAACTAAATTCTGTAAAAGTGGACATTGATGATGATGTCAGGGCTCTTCTAATCTTGCACTCATTGCCAGAAAGATGGAATGGCTTGGTCATGAATGCAAGTAACTTTGTCTCTGGTTCAAACAATTTAAAATTTGATGATGTTGTTGGTGTTATCCTTAGACAGGAAATGTGACAGAAAAAAATAGGTGAGACATTAGGTAATGTGTTGAACATGGAGAACAGGGGAAGGAAAAATGATAGAGTAAAGGGTTAAGGGAACCACGGGAATTATAGGAAGGGCAAATCGAAATCCAAATTTGGAAATATAGAGTGATGGAATTGTGGGAAGAAAAGACATCCGAAGAAAGACTGCAGAGCTCTAAAGAAACAAACAGATGGACAGCTGGAGAAAAATTAGGAAGCAAATGTAACATGTGATGTGTTAGAACATTCTTTGATTCTTTATGTAGATAATATTTCTGAGTCTTGGGTAGTAGATTCAGGGGCTTGATTTCATGCCACACCTAATAGGAAACAATTTCTATATTATGTTCAAGGTGATTTTGGATAGGTTCATTTGGGTGATGATGCACCATGAAAACTTGTTGGAATGGGGAAATGGAAACCAATGGTTGTTGAAAGAGTTAAGACATGTTCCATATATAAGGAAAAATCTAATTTCAACAGGGTAGCCAGAAAGTGAAGGTTGTATATCTGTATTTACAAATAAGACGTGAAAGGTCACCAAAGGATCATTGGTGATAGAAAATGAGAGAAGGTAGGTACATTGTATTTATGTACTAGTAATACTGACTCTTCTATATCTTTAGCTTCTACATGAGTGGATACAACATTGTGGAATCATAGGCTTGGAAACATGAGTGAGAAGGGGATGCAAATAGTTCACAAAAGAAATTTGTTGTCAGGCCTTAAACAAATTGATTTGGATTTTTGTGAGCATTGTGTTAATTGAAAACATAAGAGAGTCAGATTTCTTAGAGTCGTAAAATAAAAGAAGAGTGAAAGGTTAGAGCTTGTGCATACAGATGTATGCAGACCATCTCATGTATCATCTCTTGGTGGCTCTCATTATTATGCTACTTTTATTGATGATGTAACTAGAAAAACTTGGGTTTATTGCATTTGACAAAAATCTGATGTTTTTGATACATTTAAGAAATGGAAAGCTTTGGTTGTGAATGAGACAGGAAGAAGGTTGAAGTGTCTCAGATTAGATAATGGAGGTGAATATTGCAGCAAATAGTTTGATGATTATTTCTCATACCATGGGATTCTTAGAGAGAAGTCAGTTTTAGGAACACCACAAGAAAATGGTGTGTCAGAAAGGATGAACAAGACAATCATGGAGTGTGCAAGGAGTATGGGATTGCATGCTGGTTTTCCCTTACATTTATAGCCAAATGTTGTCGATAATTCTTTGTACTTAATAAACAAAGGACCTTCAAGCTCTTTGGATGGTATAATTCCAGAGGAGGCATGGAAAGGTAAAAAGGTAAACTATTCTTTTTTGAAGACTTTCAGTTGTGAATCATTTGTACATATTGATAAAGAAAATAGAACAAAGATTGAGGAAAAATCCAAGAAGTGTACATTTATTTGATACAATGTTAATTATTTTGGTTATCACTTATGGAATTATGAAAATAACAAAATCAATAGGATTAGAGATGTCATATTCAATGAGAAGGTCATCTACAAAGATCAGTTGCAGGGAAAGAAACAAGAAAAATAAAAACCAGAATACACAGTGCTTGATGAGATAACTGAAAAACTAATTCCAAAGGTACTGAAAAATCAAAATGTACAACAACAGGATGAACAGGTACCTCAAAATCTTGCAAGTGTTGTTAGAATATCTACCAGGTTAAGTAGATCCCCTGAATGATACTCTCCTTCATTGTATTATTTATTGTTGACTGATTCTAGTGAACCATAATGTTATGAAGAGGCAATGTAGGTAGACATTAAAAGAAATGGGATCAAGGAATGAAAGAGGAAATGAATCCTTTGGTAAATAACCAGACTTGGGACTTGGTTTAGTTTCCTATAGGAAAAAGAGCATTCTAGAATAAATGGATTTACAAGTTGAAGGAAGAAGATGCAGGAAAAAAACAGTACAAGGTTAGACTTGTTGTAAAGGGGTTTGCAGAAAAGAAAGGTATAGATTTTGATGAAATATTTTCTCCTGTTTTTAAAATGACTTCAATTAGGACTATTTTAAGTCTCGTGGAAGTAGAATATTTTCATCTTTTTTTTTTTTTTACTAGGGGAATCGGTAACAACGGCAGTATCGTACTCGCGTGACACGAGGTCGAATCCTGCCGGCTGCCTTATAACCCCTAGGGAGAAACGCACAGCGCGCAAGCACGCCCTCCGAGTNGGGGTGAGAATCGACCTTGAGACCTCATTTTACATAGTTCCTTCCATTTACACGGCACTTGCCAATCGGTCTACACCCCTGCGGGCAGAATATTTGCATCTTGAACAATTAGATGTAAAAACAATTTTTTTCCATGGGGATTTGGCAGAAGAGATTTATATGCAGCAACCACATGGGTATGAGGTCAAAGGGAAGGAGAATTTGGTATACATATTGAATAAGAGCTTGTATAGTCTAAAGCAAGCTCCAAGGAAGTGGTATTTGATGTTTGACAAGTTTATGACGAAACAAATTTATAGTAGATGTCATTCTAATCACTATGTTTATTTTAAAAAGCTAGAAAATGGAAGCTATATTATCTTGCTATTGTGTGTAGATGACATGCTTGTTACATGGTCTAATATGCATGATATAAATGTTCTCAATAAGAAATTAGCTAATTCATTTGCAATGAAGGATTTGGGTGCTGAAAAGAAAATCCTTGGTATGAGAATAACAAGAGACAAGAAAAATCACAAATTGACATTGTCTCAAGGTGAATACATAGAGAAGGTGTTGGAGAGGTTTAGAATGGAAAATGAAAAACCAGTTAGTACACCTTTGGACAACCATTTCAAATTAACTAAAGAAATGTGTCCCAAGACTCAAGAGGAGATAGAATATATGTCCATGGTCCCTTATTCATCAACACTCTGGATTTTGATGTATGTGATGGTTTGCACAAGACCAGATATTACACATGCAATGGGAGTTGTGAAAATGCATATGAACAATCCAAGTAAATAACATTGGGAGGTAGTAAAGTGGATTCTCAGGTATTTGAGATGTACTGCTACTCATGCATTGTGTTTTGGAGGTTCATACATTGTTCTACAGGGATATGTTTATTCAAATATGTCAGGTGATAAAGATAGAAGGAGGAGCACCACAAGCTATGTTTTTACTGTATGTGGAACAAAAGAAAGTTGGATTTTGAAACTGCAAAACGTTTTTTCACTTTCAATTACAGAGGCAGAGTATGTTGCTGCTATAGAGGCTAGTAAAGAGATGATTTGGTTACAGAGGTTTATGGAGGAATTGGGAAAGAAGTAGGATAATATCATGTTGTATTGTGATAGTGAGAGTTCCATTAATCTTTCAAAGAACTCATCCTTCCATTCGAATACTAAACATATACATTACAGGTATCATTTCATACGATCCATCTTGGAAGATGGACATTTGAAGCTGGAAAATATACACACTAGCCAGAATCCTGCATACATGTTAACTAAGGGAGTAACAAGGTAGAAATTGAGTTCCTTCTAAGTTTCATTTGGTCTTCAAGCATGAAGGTGAAGATGAGAAATTTTCCAGGTCCAAGAAGGTTCATAGTCCAGTAGATACAATGGTGGAGTTGTTGAGATTAGTCTCCAAGTGGGAGATTGTTGTTTGTGGAGCCTGATTATCTTCATGATTCATAGGTATTTGTTTGCATCCATGTTTATACCCTAGAAAGACTTTACACCCTAGAAGAATATACACTCCTCCATGCAGGGGAGTGCAGATGGGGGTTACCCCCTTTGCGGGGTCCGGGGGTAAGCAGGCCCCTAAGGAAAAATTGCCTTGTAAATGTATATTGCAATTTCATTGTAAATCTGGACCATTCATTATAAGGTCACAGATCTGATGGTAGAAGTTATGTTAGTTATTTTTTTCCTTAGAAGGCAAACCTCTTTTATGAGGGAAATGTATTGCAGCTATGTATTCTTGCGAATATTGTATTCTGAGAGTGAATACTATCAGAGAAAGAAGAGGAAGTTACATCAGGTGTGATGTAGGTTGTATCCCTTGAGTTGTTGCATAATAATAAAGGAAGGACCTGAAATTTTTTTTGGTGTATGTAGCCCACACTATGTTTTATTTCAACATTTGTTTTATTTTATTGCTTCATGATCCTATTTTTCTAACATAATGTTTCTAAATACATAAACATGTGCAATTAATTATATACATGGATTAATTTTAGGGTACAAAATGTTTGTACATGGATTCATTTTAGTATACAAAGAGTTTGTACACTAGAGTACGTTGATTGATAAATTTTATTATTATGTTTCAGTAAGTAATATGCATATCAACGTCAGTACATGGAAATGGTGTCTTATATTATATATTGAATGTTATATTAGTTTCATGCTAGGTCCATATTGTTATAAAAAAGAGGAAGTTGTTCCAATGCATTGATTTCAATGAATATAATGCATTGATTTCAACATTAATACAATGCATGTTATGTGTGTGAAATATGTTTAAGACTTAAGTAATCAAATAGTTACATTGACATTAGTAATGATATAACATAAAAATAGGGTGTGATTATTTCAATAATGATACAATGTAAAATGGTTGAAGAAATAATACGAACAAAACATATTGGATGCATCAATTTCAATATCTAGATATGCCAATTATATATAATGAATTGATATATATGTGTGTGTGTGTGTGTGTGTGTGTGTGTGTGTGTGTGTTGATTAAGGTTGGTTGTCATTGATGTCAACCCTTGAAGAAATCCCCGCAGCACAAAGGTTTGGGTAATGGAACCAAGATTGTTTTATGTAAAGATGACTCATTATTGTCTTGTCATGGTTGATAAGAAGTAAATATGGATGAACTCCAAAGTGGTCCCCTTATGGT
>JASDQU010947523.1:9364-27105 GCA_032191745.1 Picea mariana
GGTCGTACGGTTTTGCAAAAGAGGAGGGATGACTGGTAAAAGCTTGCAGCTTGTGCAATGGGTTCTTCAAGACCTATGCTCTGATACCATGTACAATTTTCAATAGACAAGGTTAAGCATGAAGTTCATTCCATTTTATCATTTAACTTAACCATAACCAATAATGTTGCAACAACCAAGATCACAAGAAGAAACACCATGCACAAGAACACAAGAAGTATCATGGGAAACCCTTCTCAACAAGCGAAGAAAACCCAGCCAAATCCTTTGCTATATTATTCAAGAGAAGGACCTTCACCACCAAGAAAACAAAACACACAAGAGAGTGCTTGCAAACCCTAGAAGACTAGCTCCCAAGAGAGGTGCGCACTTTTCCCAAGTAGATGTACTTGCTGAAATTTCCAAACTCACACAAAAGATAAGATTCCTCAATGGGGAATTTACCTTTACTTATATTAGACTTGACCTATCAACAGAAGTGTCTATTGACACAATAGGGCCAACCTCTCTATCTCATAATATAATTAATATTAACCAGATGAATTATCTTTTACATTAATTATCAATCACATTAAGGTGGGGCCGACCTGTACCCTTTACATTACAATTAGGGTTACAAGCAGGTCTGACTATTGAACAATATAACAAGGGATCTCATACACCCACTAGTGCTCAGCCACTAGGGGCACATCTATAGAGATGTCCATATCTCTGGCTCACTGCATTACATAGAAGAACCACTTCTTCACTAGTGCCCATCCACTAGGATCACGTTCACATGTGCTCGTCCACAGGCACGTCCACTCAACAAATCTTCTTTCCCACTGCATTACACAAGAGATTCATCTAGAGTTTCTCATCAACTCTCTGCTCAAAGGAGGCTAATACATCATCTTCATTTCTATCTCATAACGATGCACCCAACACTTTGGGATTTCACATGTTCACCTTGTGCTTAGCCACATGCACATCCAACTCTACAGATCTCCTTTCTCACTGCGTTACACATGAGAATCATCTGAAGTTCTTATCAACTCTATATAAGGAGGAGGCCATCTCTACGTTCCAACTCTGTCTGAGATAAGAACCACACACCCCTCTCAGGGGCTCTCTCTTAGGTTTGTGTCCTGGAAAATGTCTCACTTAGNTCATTTCTATCTCATAACGATGCACCCAACACTTTGGGATTTCACACGTTCACCTTGTGCTTAACCACATGCACGTCCAACTCTACAGATCTCCTTTCTCACTGTGTTACACATGAGAATCATCTGGAGTTCTTCTCAACTCTATATAAGGAGGAGGCCATCTCTACGTTCCAACTCTGTCTGAGATAAGAACCACACACCCCTCTCAGGGGCTCTCTCTTAGGTTTGTGTCCTGGAAAATGTCTCACTTAGCTGGAATCATCAACAATTGGGACAATGTCATTTCAGAGAGACTCTCAGCCTCCCATATTATTGCGAGATGTCTTATATGTTTCGGGCTTGAAAAAGAACCTGATATCAATCTCTACCATTGTGGATAGGGGGTATGAGGTGGTGTTCCGTGATGGGAAGGTACTCATGCATCCCAAGAGATCCAATATCACTTCGGCCAAAGTGATTAGGATTCGACATGAGAAGCTATACATGCTTATGTTTCAGCCAACTAGAGCATTGATACACAATACCAACAATAATGACTTATGTGAGCTATGGAATAGGAGGATGGGCCACTTGCATCATGGGGCTCTGAGAGTATTTAGAGAGATTGTTATCGGGGTACCATATTTCAGTACAAAGCACCAAGATGTGTGCAAGGGGTGTGCACTAGGGAAGTAAACCAAGACTGTTTTCCAAGCAGTGACAAGAGGGTAGCAGGTATACTTGATTTGATACATTTTGATGTATGTGATCCGATGTATTCTATATCTTTTTGTGGATATGAGTAGTACATTACATTTATTGATGAATTCTCTAAGAAGACCTGTATTTTATTTATGAAGACCAAAGGATGAGTCTTCAAGCGGTTCCAAGAGTTGAAAGCTCTTGTGGAGAACCAAACAGGTAAGAAAATCAGGGTGTTGAGGTCGAACAATGGGGGTGAGTATACCTCAAATGACTTCAATTATTTATGTACAAAATAAGAAATTAAAAGAGAGTTGACAGTTCCTTACAACCCACAACAGAATGGGATTGCAGAAAGAAAGAACATGGCCATAGTTGGGGCTGCGAGAACCATGTTACATGATCAGGGGTTACCACTCTTTTCTCTGGGCTGAGGCATGCGACACTACAGTCTATTTGCAGAACAAGAGTCCACACAAAGTATTGGGGAACAAGACTCATGAAGAGGCTTTCTCAGGGAAGAAGCCTAAGGTTGGACACTTTAGGATCTTTGGGTGTCTAACTTATTCACATGTCCCTTCAGAGAAGAGGACAAAGTTAGAACGAACGACATAAAGGGTATTTTTTTTGGGTATAACGAGACCTCAAAGGCCTTTCGCATATACATTCCCTCCTTAAGGAAGACAGTTGTGAGGCGAGATGTGAAATTTTAGGACAAAGTCTTTAGGAGGTCACGAGATTTAGAACATGAGGAGTAGCAAGATCCTCAACTTCAGGTGATTTCACCACAGGGTTCAAGATCAAAGAGTGTAGGATCACCAGTTTCAAGGGTGACAAGGTGACAGGTTACAGGGCCCCATGTTACAAGTTCACAGGGTACAGGTTCCCAGGTTACTAGTTCACAAATGACCATAGGTACATCTTCTTCAGGTACACAGGATTTAGGTGATAGGGATGAGGAGGAGGAGTCCCCTCCATAGAAGATGACTTTAGGGAAGAGGAAGCAAATATGGCTTCAAGAAACCTTGAAGGAAGCTTAGGAATCTATGGGGAATCCCAAGAGGGATGTCAGGGAGAGCAAGGTGCCTTAAAGGTTTTGTAGCTATTTAGTTATGGTGAGCAGCATCAGTGAGTTTGAGCCTTCCACTTTTGAGGAGGAAACAGACCAACATGTCTAGAAGGATTCCATGGTGGAAGAGTGCAATTCCATCATGAAGAATGATGTGTGAGAGGTTTTTTCGAGACCTGAGGAGAAGTCAATGGTGACTTCCAAGTGGCTTTATAAGATCAAGCATGTTGCATATGGAAGCATTGAGAAGTACAAGGCTCAGTTTGTGGCTAGAGGGTTCTCAAAGTAGAGGGAGTCGATTATGATGAGACCTTCCTTCCAGTTGCTAGATATACTTCGATCAGGGCAGTGATCTCCATTGTAGTAGAGATGGGTTGGAAGATCCACTAGATGGATTTGAAAACCGCATTTTTGAATGATATCATACAAGTGGAAGTGTACATTGAGAAGCCACAAGGCTTTGAGGTGCATGGGAGAGTGTCTCATGTGTGAAGGTGTAAAAGGTTTTATATCATCTAAAGAAAGCTCCCAAAGCTTGGTATTGATACCTACTTGCAGAAGATGAGTTTTAAGAAGAGTGAGGCGGATCCCAACCTATACTACATTGTGGTTGGTGAGGATCCTCTTATTCTTGTGCTATATGTTGATGATATTTTCATTATAGGGGTAGAGAGACTCATAGTTGGTTGCAAGAAAAATCTTTCTTCATAATTTGAGATAAAAGATATTGGGCTAATGCATTATTTCTTGGAGTTGGAGGTTTGGCAGGAACCGGGACACATTTTTTTGGGGTAGGGAAAGTATGCAGTTGACATTAAAGAGATTTCAGATGGAGGATTGTAGGCCTATGTCAACACCCATGATTACCAACTGGAAGAAGCTTGATGCTTCTGAGTCCGAGTTGGTTGATCCCACAATATATCGTCAGTTGTTAGGTTCATTGATGTATTTGGTCAACACCAGGCCATAAAAAAAATTTGTTGTCAACACTCTCAGTCAGTTTATGGTGGATCCTAGGAGAGTGCATTGGGTGGCARCAAAACATGTGCTCCGGTACTACAAGGTACAATGKATTATGGTTTGTACTATGTGAGAAGGGATGGAGTCAGTTTGACAGGCTACATAGTCTCAGATTGGGCAGGATATATTGTTGACATGAAAAGTACTTCAGTGTGTTGTTTCGGATTGGGGTCAGTAGTTGTGTCATGGTTCAGTTGGAAACAAAAGTCARTGGCATTGAGTTCTTCTAAGGTAGATTACATGGAATCCAGTTAGGCTAGTTGTGAGGCCATATSGCTTCGCAAGTTACTGGTTGGTTTATTTGGTCAACAGTTGAGGCCTACCGTGATTTATTGTGACAATTAGAGTTGTATAAAACTCTCGGAGAATCCGGTTTTTCATGATAGGTGAAGACACATTGAGATCAAATACCACTTCATATGAGACTACATTCAGAGAGGGGCAATAGAGCTTCAATGCATATCCACAGATGAGCAGGTAGCAAGCATTTTCACAAAGTATTTGGGGAGAGCTAAGTTTGTCATCTTCAAAGATAAGTTGGGAGTGGTGAGGGACACATTCCTCGGTAAGAGGGGGTGTTAAAATTTGTATCTTAGACAAGTGTTTCTCACATTGGCTTGGTGTCTAGCATGTGGGGGAATGTCCAAAAGTGATCCTTAGAACATTAACTTTATGAGATATAAAGTTAAAGTGACTTTTGAGCATTTTTAATGAAAAGGTGACTTAAGTGACTTAAGTTGTGATAAAGTTACTTTATATCACAACTGTAGATCTACATGGCCTAGGATTTAATCTTGACCATTAGATCTTAAGTTTAGGTCATTTTCATTGAGATGAAAAAAATGGGGATTCTAGAGATTGGGGTACCATTCTTCATGAGCATTCAATGAAGAGAGAGAGAAAGAGAGAGTTGAAGAGGTGAGACATTGCATCAAAAGGGTGCACTTTCCAAGGAGAGGAAGGGCATGCAAACCAATAAGATATTTCCAGCATTAAATGCAGTTCGTACAATATAGATTAGAGTGATCGTACAACAATGTATTGTTGGTCCTTACAATAGAAAATAGGGCACATAAATCGAGACAGATTTTGGCACGATTTTTTAGGCATTTAATATAGTCAAAATTTGTACAGTTCCATACAATATCTATAGGAAACCGTGCACAATTTTCGAGGCAATTTTGTACAACATTTATTTTTTTAGCATTCGTACACAGTACAAAATATTGGGAACATAATTCAAGGAGAAGTTTGGGCATAGTTTTCGAGGTGTTTCTTGGCACAGTTATCGAGATAAGTTTGTGTTTTTATTGTTGGAATAAATTGTTGTAAAAGATTATATTCTTTGAGCTCAAGAAATAATAAAAATCTCCCTCTCTATTGGTTTTCCCTTTGGGGGTTTTTCAGGGGCATTGCTTGAAAGTTCTTGTGTTATCTTTGTGTGATTTGTTTCCTATTTCCGCATTTAGTTTTTGCAGAAAAGATTCATTGTGTTTCAATTTATAAATTTATGTTTATTACATTTACATTTCAGCAACAGATGAAATGTGGGTTGGGCATTAAATTGTGATGAAAATTTATTGAGACTGAAATTGAGTTGGGTCCGAGAAATTTTATAGATTTCATTGGTTTGTCAGTTATAAATATTTTCAAAACTAGTAATGCTAAGATTTCCCCTTTGGTTATCAAATTCACTATTTTATATGGAGTGTGTCTTTGTGATAATGATTTAACTGTATACTTCAATGTCATATCCATTATCTACAGGAGTAGGTCTAATCAGCTATGTTGCATATTTGTTTCTCTCTTTCCTCCATCACCCAATCTGTCAAGGCATCTGTCAAACTTGGGAAGCATTTATCATTGTCATGAACCTTTAATCCACAATTTCTACATGTTTCAAGTTCAAATATGCAACCGATTATCAAATATTTGAACTCTTTTACAACAGTTTTACACAAATCCTTGCTTTATTGATTCATCCAAATGTTTATTTGCACCCCAATTACCGATTTATAGATGTAAGTGCCTATTCCTGCATGTATTGGTGAATTCTTTTGAGATCTAATGGCCTGATTTATGATTTATTTAACATATTCTACCCTTAGATTTCATTAGGGATAACCACCTGTGGCTGGCATGCACCAACGCCAAGTGACAGGAACCAACAAAAGTGATAGTGTTGGTTTCCAAAATGTTACACCTGAAATCCATTGTGTGTTTATGGAAGATTACAATGACAGTTATCAGGAGCACAATGGGGATTCAAACGAGATAATAAAGAAGCCTCTAAAGGAGTGACAAGAGAGGGAACCACTGTTTATTTATTGGGACATGATCCATTTTTGAATGTCTTACTCCCAAAACTAGGTGTTTTGGCCAATGTTACACTTATCGTTATCGAGAATTTATCGTCGGGGTCCAAAATTGAAATTAACGGTAATATCGAGGAAATTGTCGGGAAACTTTAAAAAATACAAAACACTCATTTTTTTCAACTTTTTAAACTTATAAAGCAACATCAAACAAAACATTGTCACATAAATATGAAAATAAAACTGTAATATAAGATATATAAGATGTCAAGTGGTACATCAAACATCGATACTGAAATATAATATATGTCATGACTCCTGAGTCATAATTCCTATTAAGATAAAAATCACATCAAAACAAAAATAAATGTATCTCATGAGATGATTATCATGAGGCATCTAGATACTACAAGCCTACAAGGCTAATCATGATGCAATAAGATATCAATGATTTCCTCTACCCCTTTTACGGTAAAAGGTCATCGATGGCTCTTTTCCTCTAAAAGCAGTAGGTGGATGTGTTGAGGCTGATCCTGAGGTGGTAGGTGCAACTCCTGGGGATAAGGAGTCTAAGGTGGAAGATGAAGTGGGATGTCTTCCACCTCTTCCCCTAATTGGCAGTCTCACGACTCTTTGTGGAGGTCGTGGATCTAGCTCAGGAAAACTCTCAATGTCCTCCTACTGCTCCAAATCTATCTCTCATGTAAGTGGAAGATCCTTTGGCTCTGATACCTCCTCCCCCTCCAACTCATCAACATCATGCTCCAACCACTTAGGTGCCTCTTCCATGACAGGCTCCTTGATCTCCACCCTCCACGAACTTGTGGTGTCAATCAAATCTGATACAATGGCATTAGTGTTGGGTACTTTGTTTATTTGTTTCACCCACAACCTGAGATTGTAGTAAACATAGACCATGTCATTGAGGCGGTGGACATCTGACCTGTATGAAGGACAATTTGTAATTAGAGGATGAATCATGATGTCCCATGGGCATAAATTAAAATTAATGAGATCATAAAATTTAAATTTAAATTTAAACATTTCTAACCTGTTACGCTTATTGGAGTGTATCTTCTCAAAGACACTCCAATTGTGCTCACACCCTGAAGAGTTGCAAGTTTGACTTAGCACCTGAATGACAAGTTTTTGCAACTCTGGGACTCTACTGCCATAGTTTTCCCACCAAACATCTATAACAAATAAATGGAAAGGAAAGACAACGAATTATATTCCCATTGAGTAACAAATATTTAATAGATAGAAAGGAAAGACATTGAAATTTGAAAATTTGAAACAAATTGTAGCTTACATGGCATCGTAGTGGTCATATCTTAGATAGCCATCTCATACCTAAATGTCCCAACACTCGGCTTATATATCTGAATTTGTTTGGAAATCTTTGAATGTTCAGCAGGGGTCAACACCATCCTCTAAACACATTGGAAAAATCCATCCATAACCTATGCATCAAACCTAAATCAACATGCATAAGAGTATGTGGGGTTGAGTTAGAGCCATGTTGCATGAATCGGAGGATGGAGAGTGTTGTTCCATCACTCATCAATCACAATCCATATCTCGACTCATTTAGTGAATCCCTCTTCCCCCTTGTCCTCATAGTACCGATGGATAACTTCCTTGGCCCTATCCATGGTCTTATACAAGTAGCCTATTGTGGGTTTTTCACCATCACCCAAGCGAAGAACCTTTACCAAAGGTTCTCTGATAGCACACAACTACTGCACTCCCATCCAAAAACTTTGATCATGTCTCACAAGTTGGGCTATGGCTTGCCCATCCACTTTAGTGCTATAGACAAGCATTCCACTCATCCAAAAGAAACATCCTCTGCAACTCCAACATAGAATTGTGGAGAGACTGAAGAGCAATGAAGCTTGTCGTAAAACGCATGATAGCAAGACGTACCAACTCCTTGTTCCCCGTGAACTATCTCATGAGTGTAAGAACATATATATATATATATATATATATATATATATATATATATTGCAACACTCCTAGCCGACTCAACAATTTCCTTGATCCAAGGAATTTTGCCCATGTCTTCTAGCATCAAATCAATGCAATGGGCAACACAAGGAGTTGAATATAAGGTCTAATACCTCTCCATGAGCAACTTGCGAGCAACAACATAATTAGCAGCAGTGTTTGTAATGACTTGGACAACATATTGTGGGCCTATCTCCCGAATGAAGTTATCCAAAAACTCACATAATAACTATGCATCTTTAACATATGCAGATGCATCAAGAGATTCGATAAACATTGTCCCCCTGGGACAATTAACCAAGAAATTGAGAATGGACCTATCCTTCCCATCTGTCCAACCATCTGACATAACGGTGCATCATGTGATCTCACATGATTCCCTCAGCTCGCCCAATATCTTTGTGCAATCAGTATTTTCCCCTTGAAGGAGAGGCCCTCTCAAGTCATTAAAAGAAGGTCCCTTGTATCCTGGACCAATAATAGCAACAACTTCAAACATGGAGTGGTAGAATGGGTTGTTCTTGGCAATGTTGAATGGTATGTCACTCCATAGAAAACTTCTAGCAACAATCATGTCGGTTTACTCCTTTTTTTTCACCATCGATTGAATAGAAGGTTGCCCCCTAAGCATTGACCTCAGCACAAAGAAAGGTGAGGATGTTGAGGGGCCAGCCATTATGGAATGTGAGCCCGAGGATTGGCTTTCTCCCACTCTTGAGGTGCTTCCATATCTATTTGCAAGCTCAAGCCTCATTTCTTCCCTTTGATCTCTCTTCTTATTCATATGAAAAATGGATTGATTAGCAATGTGGACAATTTATGGGGTAGATGCTTTGCAAATCTCCACTTCATTCCCTGGGATTTTAGCAAGGTGGCATTTCAAGCGATTGATGCCACCAAACATTTCCATACCACATAACTTGCAATTCAACCTCATTATGTTATGGCCATCATAAGGTAGACCATACTCCTCTTGAATTTTTCTATGAGATATTATATGAGATAATATTGTATATGAGATGATGTGATTGGTTCATTATTACAGTGATGAATGTGCCAAATATATAGAGAACCTAAAGGCACATATGATGACCATCCATAAAAGGACGTGTCTCTAATAATTATAATAACTATTTATTATTATTATTATTATTAATTAATTAATTAATAACTATATTATTAATTATTAATTATTAATCTGGAAGAATGTCTTCTTGATGTTGTACAAACATTAATACTCCCTCTCAATGAGGGAGACATTCTGCACCTCAAACACTTCAAGTCTTATGTCCTTTGAAGACTACATCTGGGCCATTCTCCTCAGTCAAATCAACATGACCACTATGGAGAATGTCTGCCCAATACTTCTAACTTCAACACTCATTCTCACTTAGGGAGACATTCTGCATCACACCAAGATACTTGATTTCGAGCTCTGAGGCCAACTCCCTCTTACACTTGTCAATGAGCCTTTGTTGATATAATCATCTCCGACATGCACCCAGTTGATGTATACTTCTCCTCACATGCTCTTCTGATCAACATAGATCGCTCCAACCTGGCGCAGGCATGTGATAACACCTCGAGTCTCTAAGAATGCGCCTGGGCCATTCATCACTAGCCAAGTCAGCATGACTAATATTGTGAGTGAATGTATCATCCTCCTCAATCAAGTTAGCATGGCCACTCTGGGAGGATGTCTAATCGATGCTAATAGCTAGAGAACATCAATGTCTCGAGCCATTCACCACTAGCCAAATCAACGTAGCTAATCCTGTGAGTGAATGTATCATTCTTTTCAGTCAAATCAACATGACCACTCTGGGAGAATGTCTGCTCGATGCAGCCACCTAGAGAAACATCAATACCTCGAGTCTTTTCCACTCATTGTCAAATCAACATGACTAAGGAGAAAGACTACGCCTAGGCCATTCACCACTAGCCAAATCGACATGACTAATCCAATGAGTGAATGTATCATTCTCCTCAGTCAAATCAACATGACCACTCTGGGAGAAGGTCTGCCCGATGCTACTCATCTGTGGACATGTATTGGAATTTCACAACTCCCTTCTGCATCATGTATCGTATGAAGTCCTACAAGAAAATTCTTAAGCCACATTGCTTCATGACTTACAATATTGGATACTATATACTTTGTCTCCGTTGTACTGAGTGCCACTGATGTCTGCTCCTTGCTCAACCATGAGATCACAATGATCCCATACTGAAACAATATCCGAAAGTATTCTTCCGATCCACTGCACTCTCTGCCCAGTCAGAGTCTGGCTAACTCTGCAACTTCACATCTCCATTCGAGGCATATCTCAAAGCATATCCACTTGTACCACGTAGGTATCTCAACAAATGTTTTTGTTGTCAACCAATGTACATGTCTCATAATCAAGGTTAAAAGGTCCACATCTCAGTCCTTCTAATTGGCTTCCTTCACTGAAACAAGGGAATCCTCTCTAAGAGGTCTCATATCTCCTCAAGGTCTAGCCTCTTGTCTGTCAAACCTAGAGGACGCCTCTCCCATCTGAATCTGAATCTAAAGAGGAATCATTTCTGAATGAAAGTCTCTAAGCAACCAAGTCTCTCTTAGATCATGCCCACTCTGAGTTCGCATGCTCCCTCTGAAGCATGACTCCCTCTGAGGCTATATAGTCTTTGGAGTCATCTTCTCCCTCTGCATGTGTTGACCTCATTTTCTTCTTCATTACATGGATGTGCACAACTATCTACAATGACCCTGCAAATGATACGTCCTCTACTATGACCAACACACATCTATCATATAATCGATGTCATACGACTAACCATGTTGATTTTCTAGTGTTAAATTAGACAAGCACGATTTTCCACAAATGGTAATTACTTCCAATTACTTTAGTAAACACTGGAACATCACACGTAATTACACTTAGAAGATTTCAACTACTTAGAAACTTCAGTCTTTTCCTTAGATCACTTCCCACGTGTGAGAGAGAAAAAATGTGTGTTTATTGTTGTCTTTCAAGTATCTTTTTATAAATTGATCCAAAGAGACACGTCTTTTTGAAAATTAGATTTAAATTAAATTTTCAAATTTTCTTTCTTATAAATAGTTGGAGAATACCTCCCATAACTACCCAAAGACTAACATTAATTTGGTTACAATCTATCCACATAGTATTTGACTTTGTTAAATTCTTCCTCCATAATTCATGCCATTCTTTGCATAATTTTAAGTAGAAGTGTACATTCTTCATATTTAGGTAATTAGACATTTTTACTAGAAATTATTGCCCACCATAATTTATGGAGCTCTTTCTATAATTTAAGTAGAAGTAAAAGGTAAATATGTTGTACATATAGATTGTAATAACCCCATAAATTTAACACTCCCAACATTTTACTCTCATTTTCCTATTTAGGTAATTAGACATTTTTACTAGAAATTATTGCCCACCATAATTTATGGAATTCTTTCCATAATTTAGGTAGGAGTAAAAGGTAAATATGTTGTACATAGAGATTGTAACAACCCCATAAATTTAACACTTCCAACACTTTACTCTCATTTTTCTTGTGAGGGAGTCAAGCTCTGATACAATGTTGGATTTTTATATGAGATATTATATGAGACAATATTGTATATGAGATTATGTGATTGCTTCATTATTACAATGATGAATGTGCCAAATATA
The DNA here is from genome assembly GCA_032191745.1 of Picea mariana. Taxonomy (NCBI): domain Eukaryota; kingdom Viridiplantae; phylum Streptophyta; class Pinopsida; order Pinales; family Pinaceae; genus Picea; species Picea mariana. The sequence continues at coordinate 21,300 of JASDQU010947523.1, forward strand.
TAGAGAACCTAAAAACACATATGGTGACCATCCATGAAAGGATGTGTCTCTAATAATTATAATAACTATTTATTATTATTAATTAATAATTATATTATTAAAGAGAATGTCTTCCCAATGTTGTACAAACATCAACAACTCCTACATTGGGTCCAATGGTTTTGGCATTTTGAAATGTGTGGATCACTGATTAAATTTGCAAACCTATGGGACAAAAAAATGGGGGAAATTTAGAATCTAAATCCACAAAAAAAACTCCAAAAATGCTATAATTAAACTACCATACCTACATAAGTGTTAAATCCTCCATTAAAAAGGGGGAAAACAAGGTATATCTAATGGACATGCAAACCCTATTCTAAATCTTGAAAAACAAAGAAAATGAGCTCATAATTTTGTTTACATACTTGGTTCAATGGATATGGTAGATTGGAGTAGATCCCCACTCGAAAAATGCTTACTTGATGGCACCGAAAACTATGGATTTTTCTTTGTTTGCTTGATGGAAAATGGTTACAACACCATTCGAGCTCAAACCCCACAATAGCATTTCTAAAATGAGGAAATAGAACCCCAAAACCGGTTTTATAACCCAAAAGGCACGCGGAAACCCAGCAGGCCGATAATTTAGCTCGACTCCTGATATTATCAGCTATTTATCGCAATACATTACATTATCACGATAAATTCATTTATGGAAATTATCGCGATATTTTGTTGCAATATTATTGGCAAGCTTGGGTTTGGCGATATTATCACTATAAATCCGATAATATTGCGATAAGTATAACGCTGGTTTTGGCTTTGGGGGGTCATTGATACTATAAGTATTTCATTGGAAGAAAGCATCAAATGTCTTGCAATTAGAAGAGGAGCTTATGACTAAGATGGAGCAATTAAGATAACAAAGTGAGCAGCAAAGGAGGATTATGCACAGAATTGAAGAACAAGATAAGTGGGAATGAAAAAGCGATGAAGAAATACTAAAAGATAAATAGTTGCTTAGGAAGCAAGGGTGGAAGATTTCAGATTCAAGTTATAGCTTTAGCTGTTATTTGTAATTGGTCCCCAGTAAATGCATTTTTTGTTTGCCCGGAAAAAGAACTGCTATTTGTTTGCATCAGATTACTATGCAATGGTATAACATCATAAATAAATGACATTCTACTAGAAATTTGGAGCAATTCCTCCCAGATCTTGTCTACTAGAATTTTATAATTATATATTACAGAGACAGGATCAAGGTGCTTGTGTACCAAAGCACCAAAGTGTACTCTGCTTATGTATAGGAACTCATATACAAGTTACAAAAGAGACTGCAACGTTCACAGAACCAAAGATTGCTAAGCGCCTTCCAAGCAAAAGCTTTGCACGCTTATACTTCTAATGTGCATTATGATCAACGGATCATTGCTTCAAACAAACTGCTGTAGTCAAACTTTCAAACCATTATGCATGGAAGTCATAAAAACACCAAATAATGGCATGGCTTACCAAAGAACAATAACACTGCCATGACAGGAGAAGCATCTGGCATGTGTTCAGACACACCCACAGTTAATAGGAAGACAGTTTCCTATTCAGACTCTGGTTCTTCTGAACCCTCCTCAGTGTCATCATCATCATGATTTTTATCATCTTCTTCCCCTTCTGTATCTTCTTCAGTGTCAGGGGCATTATCATTATTTCTTCTAAGTCCATGAAGCTGCCTGAAATCAGGGGCAACAATATCAAGCATCTCATTCAAAGCTTGGTGCTCATAGCTTTGCCGAGAAGCTAACTTGGGAACTGGAGAATTTTGACTTCCTGCCATTGCATCTTCAGGCAATGTGTCTTGACACTTCGAGCTACTTAATTGTAGATCTTGCCTGGACCTGACATTGTCACCTGCTGCAATCTGACTAGCATCAAAATCTTGATTAATTCCTTCATCACTGATCCTTCCCGTCCCTGGTTGTCTGTCATCACTCCGAAGAGATTCATTGTCACCACGAACTGAACCAACTGTACTGACTGCCCAACTACCTGCAACCTCTGATGTTAATAGATCAACTGTTGCTATTGAATGTTCCTCTCCCTTGTTTCTAGAATCTATCTCATCTCTATGCTGCTGAATGACAGGAAATTGACTCTGCCTCTCCTGATTTAACGAGTTTCCAATAGGATGGCATGTTCTTGCCGAATGCTGGCCACTGTTATCTGTATCAGGTAATCTTTCTGGTTCAGCACTACTCATATTCAATGTTGCCCCTTGAATTTCACCAGCTAATTCTGTCCTTACCCAGTCCATTGGAGCTTGGTCTTCATCTTCAAGTTGCATCGTTTCTCCTCCCAACCCCCCTTCACCATCTTCCACCTCATCATCCTCCTGAACCGTTTCTCTTAGATTCACGCTTGATCTGGCAGGCTCATTCCCCATAGGATATGTGCAAAATTCAATCCTTCTACCTCCACTTGTGCTTTCAAGCAACTGAGTTGCATCTGCTTCAGTTGCAAGCACTCGCTCAGTGCCAATATGCTCATCATCATGATTTAGCATCGTGCCTATGGCTTCAGTATCATGTATCATTTGAAGTGTGTTTTCACAGTCCTCTTCTTGTGTGTCACCATTTTCCCAGTCGAGTGCATCTCCAGTTTTGGATTTATTCATATTGCAATTTTCACCACCACCAGAATCACGGGCACAATTAGTTGCCCCCAATTCCTTTGGTGTCTCTGCTTGATCAGAAGTTACCCCTTCCCTCTGAACTCTATCAGTTTCAATGTTACCTGCCATGATTTCTTCTCTTGCTCTAGTTACTTCCCTACAGAGATTTTCTGTCCTCAACTCAAAACTGTTGTTTGTATTTGTGAATTCACGGTTTTCACCATCTTCCAGAGTTCTTAGCATTCCATTCAATTGTTCCTGCTGCTTTTGCTGCAACACAGCAATCTCCTCAGCTGTAGAATGAAATGCTCGTAGCTGAGTTTCACTGTAAAATACAGATGAAATGTTGTGGAACAATGTAGAAAAAAAATGAAAGAAATCAAAAGAATACAAAACAAAAAAAACTATGAAATGAACTTTCCTCTATTAACGAAAGAAAAAGTTATCTGGAGTAGACGAGCAATAACATATGCCTTCTGAAGATCATGGAGTTAAGAAAAAACATCTTTGTTGTAGGCTTTCGGACTGCTATACTCCAGAAAGAAGATTTTGAAACTTCTATACTCACCGAAGAACAATGCGTTCTCGAGCACCTTGCAACCGTTGCCTCTCAAGTCCTAGATCTCGAATTGCAGAAGCAATTTCCAATTCAAGTGAAGAAACCTTGGCCCATGCATCTTCCCGTGCTGCCTGCTAGCATTAGCGTAAAAGACTCTCAGTTGTCAAACAATATCCATTTAAAACATATAAAAATCTACTTGAATTACTTCATATTCGACTTCATGTATCTTCAAAATGTATTATTCTAAGGGGTTTTCTAGCCAAAATTTTGGTGTAAGGGCACTTGCGAAAGATCGACAAAATATCAGATACGTCAAGTTTTAAAAGGGAGAAGAATACGCAACTTAAAGATATAAGCAGCTTTATGAGATCTAAAGACAGATACTCCCAATGTATAGTAAAAAAATTACACTTCCAACTGAGCAACTATGGGAAAATCCATCCAATAACACCAAGAGAACTTATATAGAGATAAATTATACTTGGATATATGTTTTGCAAGCTAAAATTGAGGAATCCTGCTGCAGAGAATCTATCAAATCACTATACATATAAAGAAAGAAGCAACTTGTTTCGTGGCCAAAAGTTAAAGAGATAAACAGTGTCAATGCTATTGCCTGAGAATGGTCAAGTGAATTGAAGACTTGGAAATAACTTAAAACACCTGAATTCGTCATCTCTGATATTGATACTAAAAAGCCAGAGTCTATAGACCTAAAGACTAGATGATAGAAAATATGTTACAGATATGGTAATGTCAACAATATTCCAAAAGAGAAATGAGGCATGTTCAAAATAGCAGTAAAAAATTTATTTCCATCAGGAATTTCATCTCAAACTTCATCCTCATGCTTGGTAGAAGACATTTCATCATTGGAGCAACCCACATCCTCTATGCTTGAGGGTGTAAATGATGTTTTTCATGCAAATTTGACTTTGAAGAGGCACATATTGGACAATTTGCAGGTTGAAAATGGGCTGCCATGCCATATTTCAAATCTTATTTCAGCCCTATCCAACAATGGGTAGAATTAGCATGTAGTCGAACATACTACCATGATGATGATGTTTGTATTGGCTGCCATTTATATGATTGTACTTCATTTTGCAGCCATGTTTGAAGAAAATTCCAACACACACACGGTTGATTCTTGATGTATCATTGTTTTGGTTCGTTACCAAACACAAGGAAAAACCTTTCAACCTTGAGAAGATGCTAGCATGGTTACATTGGCTATCTGATTTCACTTAGTTTGTTCATCTTCCTATGTTAGAATAGGGTAGGAAGAATAAGCTCAACATTGGTGTCTTATGCCTTACTTTGTAAAGCCAATTATGAGCTATTGTTGATGTAATGGACTATATGGACATATTATGGTGGATGTGGATCCATCCCGCCACATTGTTTTCTCTTGCTAGCCTTCCTGACAGGCCAACCAAAGATTTCCAAGGTTTTCGTGCACTCTGTTAGAGATCACATATCCCCAATTGGAGCCTAATGTTACACAACATATCATATGAGGTTTTACATTGTGATTTTAATCACATTGATGGGGATTGCAACTAGTACCCATGGCGCATTTGGATGGATTTGAGGGTACACACCTTCATGGAGCCTCTTCTCTTCTTGAGAGTGGATTATTTGATGGAGATCTTTGGTGGAGGAGAATCACTTCTCTATGGTGGATGGTCATGGCTGATGGTCATCTAGTGGTTTGGTACTGCTTTCATACCTTTGCTAGATGGTCACTCTCTTGACATATGGATGCTTGCTACTTTAAGTGTCATAGATTTTCGAGCATTCCAATGACTATCTATGATGATGTTATGATATTGATTTGTCACTAGGAAGGGGTGTTCTACATGATCCCCTTTTTTTTAATGTATGGTGGGGACATACTTGATGTATCACTAGGAACTACACTTTTCTTATGTTTCTTTCCTATGGTGGTGGATGTGGTGTGGTGATACAATTTTCTTTGGTGGGATTTCCCTAGCTGATATAACTTAATAACATTGTAACATTATTAAACATCACTTAAGGGGGTGTTGAAATTAGTGCAGCTGCAAGAGCCATTCTCCTGGAGGATGGCATAAGACCCTAGCTGTGGACTAGGTGTTGAAATAATGTAACTGCAAAGTGTATTCATATTATTATTTGATATATTATTCATTGGATCAATCCCCATTTTGGATTGATCATGTCGGCTATTGTAAAAGGACCAAATCCCCTTTTGTGGATTGGTCATAAAATAATTCTAATAGGCAAAAGAAGAAGTCGGCCCCAGAATATATCAAAGAGGCCCCGGAATAAAATAAAGGTGGTTATAACCACCCAGATTAAGAAGTCGGCCTTGCCAATGAAGAGACACTTCACACGTGCCAGATTAGTATAAATAAGGAGGCTAGCGCCTCACTTAGACACACTCCACTTGCTCATTGTCAGACAAGTTTCGAAACTGCAGTTGGAGAAGAGAGAGAGAGTGGTGCATCTTTGGGAGAGGATCTTTTGTATTAGCTTAAGTTATCTCTTGGCATTGTATTGGCTATCTATAATAAGGAAGTTTTGCTGGGTTTTCTTCCCCTAGAGGGTTTCCC
>JASDQU010947525.1:0-14879 GCA_032191745.1 Picea mariana
ATTCATTCTCTCCTATATATTGACCCTCCGTACCATCCTATTTACCATAGCTCGGATGGATGGGATTTATGATCCTCACATGGCATTATAGAGTTACTTCCAGTATGCTATTGAGTGTACTGAGCCTCGAGTGTTCAAGTGGGTAGATGCTGTGCTTCGTAGTATAAAAAAGTAGTTGACCAAGTGTAGACGAGGTAACCTGAAGCAATTCGGGTATGGATCTTTGTTGGTGTCCTTATTCCTTGAGAGGGTTCCCTCACTGAGACTGCAGGTTGAGTGGAACATACCGGGTCCCAGGGATCCAAGGATACTGAGATGGTGTCAGCTCATGGCTCGGCATGTAGTAGGACCGATCATCAAGTATGATGATACTTTCTTTGAATGGCTTCAACCACAGATTTTGATGGTTGACGACTATGCTTATGTAGGGTTGGATTTCCGAGGAGATCCGGATTTAGCACTGCCAGAGGATGCTCAGTGGGGGGACCTTGGTAAGAAGTACACACATTNATTTTTATCATATTCAATTGTTTTTATTTTATATGTTCGTCCAAAGACTAATACAAAATCGTTTGTTGATAACACAGATGTTGGACCTTACAGACCTCCTGGCACTTCTCCCATCCAGCGACGAGGAGAGGTAGCGATAGCACCAAAATATGATGAGGATTATCAGGTGGTGGAACAAAATCTGGAGGGCTTGACTGCAGATATTCCAGATATGACTCTGGAAGAGGTTCCACGACGCGATCAACATCATACTGTAGGAGTATCAGCATCCATGAGTTGACTGCTTCGTAGGGTTGCTAGGGCAGTCGTGTGTTACCGTGAACGTCATCCATGACGTCACTTTGTAGAAGCTATAAGTTTCAGATTTTGACATTTTGGTCTTCGGACAAACTTTTTGTAAAAAGCTCTTTTGATCATTATATATACAGACGACTTCTACCGGTTTATCATGTGTTGTGTGAATATTGATGTGATTGATTTATAAATGATTCAAATGTTTATCTAATACATAATTAGCCAATGCATCTGTTAATGTATTTAGACATCTAGGAATATGTTTATATTCAATGTAATCAAAATAACACTCCAAGAGGCAAATTTGCAAATACACCCGTAATAAAGTAGGACTTCGAATGGTATAAACATTACTTAACTGTAGTACTATAAGCTACGAATCGAGATGCACAACCAAATGACGGATTCCAAGCGAGATAACATCAACCAATAATTCAATAACGGTGTTATACTCTGCAATGTTGTTGGTCTCACGGCCGAGACACACACCTCGTAAAGAGAAAAGTTCATTTGTAGGGGCATAAATTTCCCACACAGCGGAAGCAAGGTTCCGATTACTATGGCTAGCACCATCAGCGAAGCCAATATAGGGTAGCGAAGACTCCGACATCTGGAAATCAAACACAATGTCACATAAGGGCAGAGACCAGATAACGACAAAAAACAAACTATAGTAACACACTAAAAGTATGATACATTAAAAATACAAGCACTTGTGCACATATGAGTTTATGCATAGTACTTCTTCAAGTACAACCCATTCCTGGGTTCACTCAAAGGGATACCATCGTAATCTACCAACTCATAATCTCCTTTTTCCAAAACTCATCGAACGATATAAGGACCTCACCACATGGATTCGAATTTCCCAGCTCCTAACATATCTCGATCTTTCTCATAGAGAAGAACAAGATCACCTTCGGAAAAAATGTGAGGCTTGACATGCTTGTCGTATTGGGCCTTGACATGCTTTTTCTGAAATTCTATGACTAGGGTGGCATCACGTCGAGTTTCGTCTAATCGCATAAGATACAATAGACGTTCTTCCTCAATAGAAGTGTTGGGTAGGAGTTCAACAACTAGTTTCAAAGAAGGTATCTCGCATTCGATAGGGATAATGGCTTCCACACCATAGACTAACCGAAAAGGTGTAAACCCAGTAGCGAACTGGACGGATGTCCGGTATGCCCACAATGCCGAAAACAACATTGTGTGCCAACTTGTTTTATGAATCCCTATCATTCGTTGGAGCATAGTTATGAGAAGTTTGTTGATTGCTTCGACCTGGCCGTTGGCTTGTGGATAATAAGGTGTTGAGTTATCATGACGAAGACCCAACTTCTGAGTAAGTTTGGACATCATAAAATTCCTAAAGTGGCTACCGTGATCAATGACGATAGCTTGGGGAACACAAAAACGAGCTATGACGTGGTTAAAAAGAAATAAGCCTGCGGTCTTTCGAGTATTGTCAAATGTCGGCATCACCTCGGTCCATTTCGTAAAGTAATCAATGGCTACAATAATGTAACCATGCCCCCCGACTGAGTGAGGATGACATGTCATGAAATCGATGCCCCATTTCGCAAAGGCACCAACTAAGACCACAGGGTAAAGAGGAGCAGGATGTGACCACATTTTCTGATTATAGGTCTGGCAGGCATGGCATTTATGAATGACGATGATGTAGTCATTAAACAAAGAAGGCCAAAAATACCCTGTGCGTAAGATCTTCTGGGCAGTAGCATACCCAGACATATGACCACCACATGCTTTGGAATGGCAGTCATTCAGAGCTTTCTCGGCTTCGTCGAACGTTAGGCAACGTCAAAAAACACAGTCAATCGCTCGACGATAAAGAGTATCCCCAAGGATAATGTATTGACGAGCTTGGTAGCATATTCGACGTCGTTCAGTACTAGACAAAGTTGGTCAGAAATTCTAGGTTTGGAGATATATAATGATATCGCCATACCAAAGATCATCAGTGCTAATAAGGAAAAGAGATTCATCGGGTAATGAATCAACTGCTACATTTTCTGTTGCAGAATGGGGAAAATCGCATATCAACTCAGCAAAAACTCAGGACTTCTTGGACTTGGCGTGGTCAAATTCCAAGTCAAACTCCTGGAGTATCACAATCGATTTGGAGTATTTTCCCCCTAGCAATTGACGTGTCAGAATGTGTTGTATAGGGTTGCAATGAGAAATCACCATAGTCTTGCGTAAGAGGATATAGTGCCGAAAGCGTTGGACGACTTGGATGGCAGCCAAGGCCAATTTTTCGACATGTTCATACTTGATTTCAATCGGCGAGAGACTTCGACTCAAGTAGTAAATAACATGTTCGTCATGGGCATCATCCTCTTGGACGAGAACCATGCCAATAGTGTACTCCGAGGCAACAAGATAAAGGAAATAATCGTGACTGTAATCAGGGGGAAAAAGAAGCGGAGCTCGTGTGAGGGACAACTTCAAAGCTTCAAAAGCATTGTTAGCAATGGTATCCCAGACAAACTCTGAATCCTTCTTTAATAGCCGCGTAAATCCACGAGTTATCTCGGTGTAATTTGGGATAAAATGACGAAGAAAGTTTGCTTTCCCCTGCAAACTTTGCAACTGGCGAAGTGTAGAAGGAGGAGGGAGATTAAGGATTGCCTCAACCTTAATAGGATCCACCCGGATCCCTTGATGCGAAAGGATAAAACCTAGAAGACGACCGTATTCTACGCAAAAAACGCAGTTATGAAGATTTAAATGTATACGATAGAACTGACAGCTAACGTAAATGGCTCGGAGGTGGGTAGGGTGATCGACTCTGCGCATAGAATGAGCAGGTAAATCGTCCAAATAGGGTTGAATGATGTGCTTGATATCATGAAAAGCATAAGACATAGGACGTTGAAATGTTGCGCCAACATTCTTGAGACCAAAAGGGAGTTTCCGATAGGAAAAAGTACCCCAAGAAAAAATAAAAGTAGTCTTACGTTGATCCTCAGGAGCAATGTTAATTTGATTATAGCCGGAGAAACCATCCATGAGAGAGAATATTTCACTTCTGGTGCAATCATCGACAATCTGATCGATGAAAGGGGTAGGAAAGTTGTCTTTGGGACAAGTTTTGTTAATATCCCTATAATCAAAGAATACACGAATAGTGTCTCCTTTCTTGTCAATCGGGACAGGATTGGAAACCCAGTCTGTGAGAGCCACCGGATAAATAAAGATGGCTTTCAGAAGTTTTTCAACGTCGAGCTTGATAGCAGCCGCTTTACGTGGGTGAACTGGACGAAGGTGTTTCCGGATGGGTTTAGTGCCGGGGTATGTCTTTATCTCATGTACAACAATTGCAGGTTCGATGCCTGGCATCTCTTTGCAGCTCCAGGCGAAGATGTCACAAAATTCTTTGAATAGAGACGTATAGGTGACTATCTCGGTAGGGGAACATGAAGCTCCAATATGGACATTTTTAACTATCCCAGGTTTGATGGATATGTCAATGGGAATCGTGGGCGATATATTACTTAAATTCCCTTCAACAAACACATCGTGTGCAGCCTCAGGAACCGTCGATATGACGACAACGGTCGACGGAGTTGAAATCCGTTGACATTTCTCNCATCCCAAGGGGTGTCCTCCATGACGGACATGATCATCTCGTCAGTGGGAAAAATAACACGAAAAGGATTGGGAGACAACTCATCAAGAGAGGGGGTAGAAGGTGTTTCCGATTGAATGGCCTGATAGGCGGATTCAACTGGACTTAACGGCATTGCGTCGCGAAATGAAGATGATCTCCAGGGTCAGGGACAATCCAAGGGTCGTGAGACATAGGAATTTCATGAGGCACGATTGAGATCATGTTGATAGAATCAACTGATGAGTGTGGAACATCGGGCGGTGGAATGGGGAAAGTACCCATTAACGAGGAGTCCTTTAAAAGGCCTACACCGACGTTCTCATAACCCGGTGGGGTTTTAGCAATAAATGGTACGTTTCCAGTATGGGTATCAGAATTGAAGAAGGTGAGTTGGTCGACAATAACAACCTTTCCTTGATGAGGGAAACGTACTACACAGAAAAGTGTCAACACAACAGCACGCATGGAATCGATCCAGCTGCGACCAAGCAAAAGATTATAATCAAGAGGAGCGTCAAAGACTTCCACTTCAACTTGGACCGTTTTACCTTCTAACATGATGGGAAACAAAGGAAGAACACCGTAGGGCTTAAAAATGGAGCATTTGAAGGATTTAAGAGTGTTCTGGGATTCATTCAAAGGAGGAGAGCCAATGGCTTTCCAACAAGCAAGAGACATAACACAGGTCGAGGCACCCTCATCGATAACGGTTCGACAAATGTTTTTGTTAGAAACAACAACTTGGATTTGGAACGCAAGTTGAGGGGGTAACCTTGGAATGTGATCTTCCAAGTCAAAGACTATCAAATTCGTGTCCGTCGGGTCAATTCCACCTATATCTTTCAACAGTGCCTTGCGTTGTGCGGGACAAGACTGAAGGACTTCAAGGGCTAACATCGCAGAAGGTGCTTGGGCCAAATATTCAACAATGTTGTAGTTCTAGGCCACACAAGCATGAGGATTGAAAGCCGATTTCTGAACGACACCTTTTGGGGGGGGTCGCAGAACTGTGTCAAGGCTCGGTCGTTTGAGATGAAGAGAACCGTTAGTAGGTGGAGTTGTTGGAGAGGGTTGGACCAATGAAGGGGATAAATCATCAACCTTCTCCTTAGATGGAAAATAATCTTTGGCTCGAGTAGTGAGTGCAACGTTGTTCTGCTTAGAATCACCAGTACACATCAAAACATATGATGTTGTAGAAGAAGAGGGTTGGTCGTGAATAACCAACTGAGCCTGTTGTTGAGACGGGAAGGGTTGGGACAAGACAACTGGTGCAGGTGGTTTCGGAACTCCTTGAAGGAGCTTAGTGACCTCGGCACATCGTGGACAATCCTTCATGTAGTGATCGTCACCATAGATAAGGCAAGGATATCAGGGTTTGCACTTATCTCGATCATAAACAGGAGTGGTTTTAGGTTGCTCTGCTTGAGTATTATTTTTTCCCTCCTTATTCTTGCCTCTCCCCTTTCTAGATTTGTTTTTACTGGCTGGGGTAGCTTGGACTGCATTTACCTTAGAAGTCTTTCTGGTGGGAGTGGCAGGAGATGGAGCATTTTGAACATTAGAAGAAGAAGATTTAGGGGTTGTGCTTGAAACAAAATTTTATTGGGCTTGGGCAATACCGATCACACCGTCAGCCGCATGTGAGGCAACTGGAGTAGTTGAAGTGCTGGAAGCATTAGGACGAGGTAGTTCAGGTAGTAAATCGTAAAGTGTTCCCGTTTGTGAATAAACGAGGTCAAGATACTGAGCACGACTTATAGCCTTATCTTCTATAACTACGCCACCCATGGCAATGTCCTTACCAATTTCGTTCACAAATGATTTTGTAAACCATTCTGCCAGTAACTAATCGGGGAGCTCAAGTTTGATGAGACGTCGTCTCCTTCGCCACTCATGGATATGATTTGATATATGAGTGCCTTTAGTCTGTTTAAAGGAAGTCAAAATCTTGGTTCCCATGTCATAACGAATCGGTAACTGGTAATGCGTAAGGAAAGCCATAGCTAGGGTGTTGAAATCAGAGAAGAAACCTCGTGGTAATTCGATATACCACTTTGCAGCAGACCCAGTAAGGGTTCATTGAAAAAGATGTAAACGAATAGAGTCATCCATCAACGAATTGGATGAACACCATAGGTGAAAAGTCATAACGTGATTGTTTGGTTCCTCTCCCACTTTGCTGTCAAATTTAGAAATGTCCGATGGAAGCTTGGCTGGAATAACAGGCCATTGGGGAGAGTGACGAATAGGATCATTTAAAATCCTTGACAAATCTGGAAAATCCAAAGTGGCGAGAAAGGGTAACTGTCGATTCACCTGTGGGTACTGGTGGCTTTGGGGAGGAAGCCCTGTCAGCAAACCAGTAGGCCCATAAGAAGTCTGCATATAATGTGAAGATCCAGGAATATTAGGTGGTGGTTGGACAGGATAGTAGCTCATCGGATTATACCCTGGAACAGGGGCTTGAGTTAGAGCATTCGACCCCCAAATGGGATTAAATGAACCTGGATATGGTTGGCCCATGCTAGGGGGTGTTATGGATGCAGTTGAAAACTGCTGCCCCCTAGTTGATTGAGAAGGATTTTGTATCAGTTGATTCCAATACTGGGCCAAGGATGGAGGTATGTTCTACCCATAAGGTGGGGTTTCCCCTCCCATTGAAGGTGGTGCACCAATTGAGGGCAATGTTCCAATTAGCATTTGCCAAATGAGAGGGGGTTGAGTGATCCTACTTTGATGAGATTTTTCACCAACCGAAAGCTGATAAGTTGGAGTGAATGACGGAATAGTGCCACTAGGATTAGGATTTCCAGTAGAAGATGAAGGAGGTCCTCCAAAAGGAAATTGAGGGAGTGTTGGAACAAAACCGGGAAGAAAATGCCCAGAAGAAGAAGGACCACTAGGAGAACTGGATGGTGTTTTCGTAGGAGTAGCAATGGAAGCATTCAACGCATGGTATCCTGGTGGTAGTGTTGGATTGATGTTGGGCATGCGCGGTGTGTGGATGGGAGCAAGACTAACCGTAGGTAACCCGGTTGGCACACTCGTAGTAGTTGCAAGATGGGCCATTTTGGCAGGGACAGTAAAGTGATAAGCGGTAGTCAATGGTACTGTCACGAGATTAGATATCTCGAAAATCATAGGAGGGTTGATCTCAGAAATCACAGGTGAACCTAGACCAAAAAGGTCTCGCCAAAAAACACCTGTAGACCAAAAAGGATCTTGGCCTTCTATACCGGGAAAGGGTCCATTCGGAGATTCAGAATACACAACAATTAAGTCTCCGGAAGAGTCTGCTCGCATAAAACATCTCTCAGAATCGGGGTTAAGGCGAAAGTCCTCTCGAGTATTTGTAATTCGAAAACGTTCTAGAGAGTCAGTGTGTTCCACTTGTGGAGTGGTGACGACTGGGACTTCACTCTGCCGAGGAGAGCCTCCAGGTGTGCTTGTGGGAAAGGGTTGAGAACCTTCCAGATGCTCTGGAGATAAACCCTGCATTCTACGTGAACAACATGGAGGAGCTATTGTAAATGAGTGACAAACTTCACGAAGAAAATCCTATGGTTAACTTCGAGAAACAGACAATATGCGCTAGTAAACAAAATCTAGGAAGCAACACCAAACAAACAAGACCTTCTAATTTCGAAGCCACTAGTTGGTGATGAAATCCAACGTCGAAACAATGAGACGAGAAGGGGCTGGGCTAGGGTGGAAAAGTTACGCTGACAACCTGCTTAACGGACTTACACCCTGGTGCAAGCTCCCACACATAATCGTGGGTATACCCTCTAAGGAGCCCAAGTGAGTTTGGTCAATGTCAATTCCAAGTACCGTGAAGACTTTCCCCTCCATAGTCACCTTGGGTAAGAACCTAGAGAGATAGGCCACTAAGGTCACTACCAACAACAATAAAGCCTGGGGGGACAATCGACAGTCCGATCAACACGCAAGGGCAGGGTATCTAGCCTGAAATCAACTCAAAAAGCTTCCACTCATCATTGTGGGTATACCTCCGAGTGATCCCCGTAATACATGCAATCTCTACACTGATACCAACAAAGCAGGGTGAGTAACTTTGCCAATATCAATGCGACCTCGTGTTTGACCCTTGTGTGAGAAGGGCTTCCCAGGACAGGATGTTGCAAATGGAATTTAACACTCCCTAACACAAGATGCTAGTGTGTGTTTTGAGCTTTTGGAGAGTGTGTCTCTCTTCCTACTCCAAAGCGCTAGCCTAGCTAAATGTTGGTGTAATAGAGCCCTAGAAAAAAGTTACTAGATAAATTTTATGATTACACAGTGTTATTAAGAGTTGTTGTTTACTCAAAGGTAACGGAAATGAAACTTATTTTGTATGACTCTGACCCAACAATGCATGGATGAGAATGAAATATATAACTTTTCGTTCAATGAATCTTATGTATGGGAGGGAAAGAGAAAATTTTTCAGATCAACCTTGAACTACAATGCAAAATTTCCTTTCAAATGCAAACACAACAAATCACGAATCAAATGACAATTGTCTATTGCTTCTTTTTCAACACTTCAAAAATTTGATTTTCAATGTTTTTAAAGACAAAAACGATTTTTTGAAAGAAAAAACTTTGTTCACTTTTCAAAAAAGGACCCTCACTATGCCAATGAGAGTACAGAAAATCAGAAAGCCAATGAACAAGCAATGATAAAACCCAATCCACTCTTTCAATGAAAGCAAAAATAAAGAGCAAACCAATGTAGTCTTTTCAGATGCAAAAGAAAATGATCTTTCAAACAATAAGCAAATAAGAAAAGACCAAGCAAACTCAACTTTCAACCAATCACTGTTTCTTAACTAATCAAACACACTCAGATTCTGAAGTCAGAGAGAATGTTTTTTTCAAAAAAAGTCAAGAAACGAAAGTCAAGACATAAATGACAAGAAAAGCCTTGAAATCCAAAAACTATTCATGTATGCAAACGAAGACAAGAAAGACACCAATCAATGGTCCAAGAAACACTTATGAGGCAATTAAACTGATCTAGGCAGTTAAATATACCAAAAATCAAATCCAAAGTTTTGAAAAATTGAGCTCGCAGGCAGGCAATATTACACAGTGTGAGAAACACTGATTCTCGCAGGTGACCCTTGAGTAGGGTGCGAGAACCTCACACTGAAACCTAAAGGCAGAGTGCAAACTCTACCTATTCTCGTAGGCTGCAATGAAGTACGGTGCGAGAATGTCTGAACATAATCAAAATTTTGGAAAATGAAGCAAAATTGAAAAAGGCCTCTAGACCCAGAGGGTCTATCAGGATATCCTGAAGACTCGGAGATTGATAGGACAGGATAAAAGTAAAACCAGAGCAAATGGCCACAGAAAAACACCAAAAGCCACAAAGAAAATGGGATTGTTCCCCAGTGGAGTCGCCAATTTTGTTATAGGATAAATCTGTAGGTGCGGATACTAACAAATCTCCCTAGATCCACCTGAATCTAGAACAAAGCAAGACAGGACATGACTCTTTCCCTAGATTTTGACCCTTGAATTAAATAGGAGGCAAGAACAAATAACATACCTTATTATCGCTTCCTATGGTCTTTTTTGCTCCCGCTTCGCTCCAATGCTCTAGTGCAGTCAAGACTAAGACAACACAAACCAATCGAAGTGAAGACAGCTCAATATATTCAATAGTCAATCTATGTATATGATCAAGGAATTATAAAATAAAGTGGAAATAGATTTATGGGAAAGGGACATGCCACTGTATCATATTAATGGAAATTAAAGATTACAACTTGAGCCTTGATGTCGCAACCTTCCTTTTGATGGCTTCTGGCTCTGACACACACACTTGCTCAATCCTTGCATGAAGAAGATCAAATCCCCTTGAACAACAACTTGGAGACTCCAGCAGGTCTATCAAGGGGATTTGATCTTCTTCATGCAAGGATTGAGCAAGTGTGTGTGTCAGAGCCAGGAGCCATCGAAAGGAAGGTTGCGACATCAAGGCTCAGGTTGTAATCTTTACTCTCCATTAATATGATACAGTGGCATGTCCCTTTCCCATAAAGCTATTTCCACTTTATTATATAATTCCTTGATCATATACATAGATTAACTATTGAATATATTGAGCCGTCTTCATTTCGATTGGTTTGTGTTGTCTTGGTCTTGACTGCATGAGAGAATTGGAGCGAAGTGGGAGAAACAAAGACCATAGGAAGTGATAATAAGGTATGTTATTTGTTCTTGCCTCCTATTTAATTCAATGGTCAAAATCTAGGGAAAGAGTCATGTCCTGTCTTGCTTTGTTCTAGATCCAGGTGGATCTAGGGAGATCGGTTAGTGTCCGCACCTATGGATTTATCCTATAACAATATGGCTCCCTTTGAAAGCTACTCTCTCAAACAATGCCCAACCTTCATTCATGGACAAGGGTTCCACCTTTATGGACTATTGTGCCTCCATAGATGCTAGATCTCTACTCCGTGTGGAGAATACTACTTTGCTACCTAGTCTATCAGCCGCAAATGCCACACCGAATTCTTGCTTATCGAACACACTCCACATGTCATCCAATATCAAAAGAAAAATCTTCTTCTTTAGACTTGCACACAACTTCATCTTCCGGATATCGATATCAGAAGTTTTGGAAAGTTCAAAATTAATTGCCTTCGCTATAGGACCCTGCAAGTCCCAAGATTTATACTCTTGAGAGACTGTGATCCAAATCACAACATCAAAGGCATCACTCACCTTGTAAAATTTGTACACCGATTTTAGCAATGTTGTCTTTCCAACCCTGACCATTCCAAACACACCAATTATGCGAATTTCTGGAGTTTTTGCATTAATCAGCATCTCCAACTACGTTTTGGTAGATTTAATGCCCATTCTTACAATGCCCCACTCTGGTAGGGGTTGAAGTGTCTCCTTTGTTGGTGGTTGTGCTGAGGAAGAGCCAATGTGTTGAGCATGAGAAAATATCGAAAAGAGAGTTCGAAGCTCTTGAAGGAGCTGATCAAATATTGTGTTCCACTCTCGAAATTGTTTGGAAATTCTAGGTTTCCAGAAGATGCAATCCAAACACTGTTTCTGCAGCTGGGACCTATCGAAAAGTTTTTTCTCCTCTCTAATATCATCACGCGTTGTCTCTAAACAGTCTCGGATGGACTCCGACGACGTTTTTTTGCTGATTTTGAAAGCCATTGTAGATTTCTTGTAAAATCAGCTTCAACTCCCCCAACTATTGTTTCTTCTCTTTGGTACATCCCTCCAAGGATTCCTTTACTCTTACCAATGCATCACCCAACTGATTGTCTCTTAAAAAAAAGAAATACATGTACTTCTTACTAGAACTGATCATTTTTTTGGCTTAGTTAGCACTTACCATAGAGATGTTTGATTTTTCTTTTTGTGCATTGATGATGAAAGACTTCCCATCCTTGATTAGATGGCACTAGTTTTCTCTCCTCATGAAAATCACATCCATCACATGTATGTAGGGGATTCTGAACACTACACCACACACATCAAGGGGTACTATATCTAACTCCACTTCATCAATAAAATTTGCACTTATACAAAATTTGATATTACATTGTAACATTTTGTGATCTTTAGCTCTGCATCCTTATTTACCCATCCTAGTGGATATGGGCTAGGATCACCATGAAATTCTAACCCAAGGTTGTTGATTATATTGACTACTATGAGGCTGGTCTCTGAACTAGAATTGAATAGAACAATTAACTTGGTATTTTTGAATTGGATCTTAATATGGAAGAGTTTTTCCATCTTCTTCTCTTCCTTATGATGAAGGCTACTCATATTGACCTTCTTCTACATTGAAGTGAAGACAATATTCTTATCTACATTCAGGATTCTCTCTATTAGGTTTCTTGAATCCATGGCTAGCAGGTTCTTCTTATTGGCATCCTTCTTATAGTTCTTTGGATTCAAATCTAGATGTAGCTTACAACACTTATCTTCAGTATGACCATCAATATTGTAATGGTTGTAGTGGTTGTTTGGATCCTTACACTAATGTGTAGTAGCTATCATTTTCTTGTATTTTCCTTTCCACTTCTTGTTCCCCTTCTTGGAATCATCTTGGTGGTCTTTTTGTTTAGAACCACTTGGTTTTCCTTTCTTATGGCCTATGTTCTCTAAGTATTGTTCTTGCACACAAGCCTCATCAATGGTCCTTGGTTTGAAGATCGTCACTTTCTTTAAAAAATGATTGTGTAGACCCCCTATATACTTGAGGAGTATGTTTGGGTTCTTGGCAGAGATACTTAACATGATTTCCATCCTCCTGAAATCAATGGTGTACTCTTTCACACTCTTCTCTTTCCTCTGCCTGAAGTGATGCTAATGGATCCATTGGTCCTTTACATACCCAATAGGGTAAAACTAAGAATTGATGAGGGTTTTGAACACATCCCACTTAGTTTCTAGTGGATCACCCTCCAACCTAAGTGTCTTTGTATGGATTTCCCACTAGGTTAGTGCATGGCCCTCTAGTTTCAATTGGGAAATGAAATTTTCTACTCTTTGTCTATATTATAGATGCTAGAATATACTTCCAACTATTGAAACTAATGATTCAACTTAACAACATCATTTTCACCTTATCATGGCTTGATGTCCACTCTTGCTTCTATTTTAATCATAGGTTGTGAAGAAGTGATGACACTAGAACTTGGTTGTTTTTCTTGGGCTCTTTTCTTGACTCCTTTTCTAGGTGTTCACTATCTCTCATTTTCTCGTCAAATACAACTTTTGAGTTAGAGCCACCAACCTCCCCAAAAGGTTTGAACTTGTTTTCTAGACCTACCATGAGGAGGGTCGTGTTAGGAGAGATATCAACGACTTTATCTTCTAGTCTCGTAAATATCTCTTCTACTACATCCAAAGGGTTGTTATGAATGGACTCATCTATCATGGTTAGGGTTCTACAAATTCCTTCTTAAGCCAATTCTTGAATCCCACAACTTTCCAAAAATACCCCAAAGAAAACTACTATGATACCAATACGATCTATAAATTGTTGTGGATATTCCACTGGGATAGTTCATCACAAAAGATCTTGTATTATGCTTAAAACTATTTTACTATGCAAGTTTATTTCCTTAGATCTTAGATTTATTATCAATAGCTTATTGGTGGAATTTATGAAAATAACTTAAATATTAAATTGAAAGAATAATAAAATGGACACACCATCCACATAAATGAACACAAATATAACTAGGGAACTTGAAATGAGAGAAAACCCAGCTAGAAGGTGAGACCTATGCTTTTATCTTTTTTCTTTGGTTATGAAAATGCAAATACAAAGAAAGGGTCACTCACTATGGAGTTTCCTTTAACACTATGGGCTAAATGGATGCTATAGAATCTTCTTCCTCCTCGATTATGCTCTCAAGTCCCACTCTTAGATGCTCTTCTCAACTACAGAACAAGTGTAATGCCAAAGTATTTAACATAGTTTGATAGCCGTCTAGGGTTATGGTTTTTGCATACCTCGATCCTCAATTAGTTTTAGGGCTTTGGACCTTCTAGAATCTTATAGAAAGTCCACATGTGACTAGCCCCACACATGAGTAATTGGGGTTAATGTTACATCCACTGAGAACCATGGTGATCAACAAGGTAGGTCAACTTGTGGGAGACATAAATTTTGCATACAAACTCTAATTAAGGTGATTTTCACACTATTGCAAAGGTCTCGATGTGTAGAACAATGTTGAGGAGCTAAATTTTGACCCCCAAAAGTGTCATTTGATGCCTCAAAATGAATTTGGAAGGTTATGGACTCCAAATCTCCAAAATGGAACCTACCACTAAAATGGACCATGCAAACCAATGCCTCTAATTTTTCCTCTAATTTTGGATAATTCACAATGGTCAAGAACCATTACAAAGATGGAATTTATTTCGAAAATCAAACATTATGGAAAATGATGTAATAGAAACCCTCTTAAAATAAAAATAAAACACACATGAATTAACTAATTTTGACATAAAAAAACATGGAAATAAGAATATATATATGAAAATTTTCAACTAAACAAATAAGAAAAAAAGGCACCACTAATCTAAGCTTGCATGTCACTGCTCATTGCAACATATAATTCTGATGAATTTCATTTCATTAATTTTAACACACTAGACAATCAAAGATAAAACACACACTAATCGATTAAACCTTAGAAGTAAAAAACATGGAAAAGGTCTAGAAATATATATCTAGATGAGAAACCTATTAGTTCAACTAATCAGGAAACAATGCACTGCCATTGACAAACTTGCACTCCACTATTCACCCTAAACATATCTAAGACTTAAAAGAAATGGAACGACATTACTCACTCTAAATATATCTAAGGCTTCTAATGAATGAAACAAAACTATTCATCATCAGAAAAATTTTGAGATTTAAAATGGAC
>JASDQU010947525.1:14899-33014 GCA_032191745.1 Picea mariana
CATCCACTGAGAACCATGGTGATCAACAAGGTAGGTCAACTTGTGGGAGACATAAATTTTGCATACAAACTCTAATTGAGGTGATTTTCACACTATTGCAAAGGTCTCGATGTGTAGAACAATGTTGAGGAGCTAAATTTTGACCCCCAAAAGTGTCATTTGATGCCTCAAAATGAATTTGGAAGGTTATGGACTCCAAATCTCCAAAATGGAACCTACCACTAAAACGGACCATGCAAACCAATGCCTCTACTTTTTCCTCTAATTTTGGATAATTCACAATGGTCAAGAACCATTACAAAGATGGAATTTATTTCGAAAATCAAACATGGTGGAAAATGATGTAATAGAAACCCTCTTAAAATAAAAATAAAACACACATGAATTAACTAATTTTGACATAAAAAACATGGAAATAAGAATATATATATGAAAATTTTCAATTAAACAAATAAGAAAAAAAGGCACCACTAATCTAAGCTTGCATGTCACTGCTCATTGCAACATATAATTCTGATGAATTTCATTTCATTAATTTTAACACACTAGACAATCAAAGATAAAACACACACTAATCGATTAAACCTTAGAAGTAAAAAACATGGAAAAGGTCTAGAAATATATATCTAGATGAGAAACCTATTAGTTCAACTAATCAGGAAACAATGCACTGCCATTGACAAACTTGCACTCCACTATTCACCCTAAACATATCTAAGACTTAAAAGAAATGGAACGACATTACTCACTCTAAATATATCTAAGGCTTCTAATGAATGAAACAAAACTATTCATCATCAGAAAAATTTTGAGATTTAAAATGGACCTTTAAAAAAATATATAAAAATAATAGTTAAAATGATATAAATTTTCAAAAAAAAAATAAAAAACAAACTATCTATCTATCTATTATTTTCTATTTCCTTATAGATATTCATTAGTTGTGAAATTAATTTTTACATCTAGCAAGTATTCATTTTACATACTTTTTGTAAACTCACAATAAGATAAATTAAAAATACATGCAAAAACATATTTTTTTTTAATATATTAATTATAGATAATATCATAAATTTTAATATTTTTAAATATTAATCATGAATAATATATTGTTTTAACTATAAAAACATACTTTATAATAAAATGATTAATATTATTTACATTTACTCGTATATAAAATATGACTTTTTCTTATTTTTCCATTCAAGACCGAGGAATTTCCCTCCACTTACTTTACTTTTATTTAATCAAATCAATTCAAAATATATATATATATATATATATATATATATATATATATATATATATATATATTCACTTTTTAAATCACGTTTTTCCTTAATTAGGAATTTCCCTCTACTTGCTTCACTTTTATTTTCATCAATTCAATATGCACTTTAATCCTTGTGTTCTCGGGACATGTACAATTGAATTTTGACCATTACCAACTAAAAAGTTATTGAGGAATTTCCGTCCACTTTCATCACTTTCTTTTCCAGTGAAATGAATATTCCCTTTAATATTTCAATGTTTTGTTTTCTCCACCCTTTCCACTTCCCTTGAAATTTTATAGACCAACAAAATTTCAATAACGTTATTGAAGAATGCCCGCGACTTGTATTGCTTTAGTCAAGTCAATACATGTCCATTTCTTCTTTGCCTTCGCTTTCTTTCGTGATTGCCTTTCAATTTTAATGACTCTGTATTCCTTCAATTTTCTCCATACATCGTTATCGTTGGGTACAACAATCTCACTGGTCCAATCCCTTCCAGTTTGGGTTTTATGAGAAGACTATCTTACGTGGACTTTATATTAAACTAACTAATACGTCACATGCCTCCAACTTTGGGCATACGTGGACGTTTATTGACTTTTCTCACAACTATTTGAGTGGAAGCATTCTAGTTGAGTTGGGGTTGCTACATAAACTTAATTACTTGTGTTTATTCTCCAATCAATTGGAGAACTCCATTTCTCTTTCATTGGGAAATTGTTATTTTATTACGATATTGTGTTTGGGGTGCAATATATTATTTGGCAATATACCACCATAGTTGGGTAATTTGACATAGGTTACACGGTTGGGATTAGTTGACAACAGTATTCAAGGCTTGTTGTCCATGAGTTTATTTAAGCTTCCCCTCTATTTCCTATTTCTTGGTTTAAATAGACTTAGAGGTAGGATCCCAGAAGATATTATGAGATTGAATAAGTTTGAATACCTTTACCTCAATGCCAACAATTTTACAGGAACAATTCCCAATGTCATAGAAAATCTTAAATAATGCAAAACTTTGGATTTGCATTCAAACAATTTAACTGGTAATATTGCACATTCCATAAGTCAGTTAAAGTCTTCATTTGAATATTTAGATCTTTCAGTAAACAACCTCCACAGAGAGATATATGAGGGAATATGTAATTGTACTTCTCTAATCCTGTTTTCTGCTCACTTTAATAATTTTATTGAGAGTTTACCAACATTTTTGGCAAATTGTACACAACTTAAGCTGCTGGATTTAAGGAAAAATAAATTAACATGTGAGATTCCTCAGTACCTTACATTTTTTATGGCTTGAGAATTTTGAGCATTGGATATAATAATCTCCATGATAGTATTCCTAAAGGGATTGCAATATCTCAAATTTGCATGTGTTGGATTTATCCAACAATAAACTTAGTGGAAGAATACCAAACAATTTTTGGAGACTCTCTAGATTTGGAATCAATGGATCTTCCCCATACAATGAAAGATACAAAGTTGGGAAGATTGATGGGTTTAGATATATTTTCTTCATGGACGAGCTAAAAGATTTGAGAATTGACATAAAAGGGGTTGAATACGTTATGAAATATGTGCACTCAATAAACACAATAATTGACTTGTCGAACAACAATCTTACAAGAGAAATATATGTGAGTATCAGAAGTTTGAGTAGTTTGTGGTTTCTAAATTTATCTGGAAACCATTTGGAAGGAAAAATCCCTACATCTCTTAGTAATATATTTACTTTGGAGCAGTTGGACTTGACCATAAATAATTTGAGTGGAGAAATCCCTCAAGATCTCTCTAAATTATCAATGTTGGAGGTTTTTGATATTTCATCTAATAACCTTTGTGGACCAATCCCAACTGAAACTCAATTTACCACATGGAATGAGACTTCATTTCAAAATAACAAGTGCTTATGGGAATATCTGCTTATGGGGATATCCCTTGCATCCATACAAACAAAAGACAATAACAATGAGAGGTGATGACAATATTGAGAGTAATAATGTTAAAGTGGGATGGTTGAGTAAAGTAGATGAAGCAAGTTGTTAGTGTGCTCATGGTATGGGAAAGAACCATGAGATTAGGTGTTGGGTGTGACTTGTAATATTCCATAACCTTTTTACGGAATGTATTTTTTTTTCAATATAATAACATGATTTTAAGCAGGTTCTAACTTCTATCCAATTACTATGTAATGTAAATAAAGTAGTTCTACCAATATAATTACTATGTGATGTAAAAGAAGTAATTCTACCAATATCATGTTTATGTGATGTAAATAAAGCAATTCTATCAATATCAATATCATGTATGGATGCATTAAAAAAGAAAAAATGGCGAAGAAAAACAAAATAAAAATATAGCAAGACTATATGAATTAAGTTCTTTTGCATAAGATAACATATTGCATATAAATTTTTATATTTCATAAAGTAAAAAAGAACTTTATACATTTAAATGTAAGTGAAATTATATATTTAATATTTTAGAATTTTTTTTTTTTATGTTTCATCAAGTATAAAAGAATTTTATACATTTAAATATAAGTGAAATTATATATTTAATATTTTAGATTTTTTTTTTCATTTTAATTATTAATAATAAAAAGTATTAAATTAATTTTTCTATTAATTTATAATATTATATTAATTTTTTTTTACTAATACATTTAAATAGAATTAATTATTTAATTTAAATTTTAAATTCAAAATGAGATTGTAATAATCATTATGTTTTTAGCTCTATCATTTTATTAATTGTACCCTCTTTCATCAATCGAAATAAATATATTTATAACCTAAGTTAAATGTTGACACCAATAGATTTTTAACCAAGTTAATTTTTGACCAATGGTTACAACACCATATTACATGTGTATTTTCAAAAGTAAACATTTTTTTACACATATATTTTTAACATACTTTAAACGTTACATATGGTTTGAAATCATATTATATGTTCTTTACAAAATTCATAAACACCTTACCAATGGGGCTTTAATTTCGAAAGTGACATGGTGTTAAGTTTAATATCAGTTTCAATTGGGATGCTTTATTAAGAAGTAGGTTAAAGATTCTATAAAATGAAAAAAAAATTGGGATATTTATTTGAAATTTGGCAAGAAATTATTGGATTGGTAGATTTAAGTGATTATTTTTGTAGAATCTAAGTGCTTTGAAAGTTTTTCAACATACTGAATCCATTTCTATATTCAAAATGAATTTTGAACAACATTACGACGAAAAAAACATTTCGTAAAAAAGCTAACCAACACCCTTTATTAATCTCTATTTTATATTGAAAATTATAAATTTATTTGATAGACTTTTTAATAGATGTAGACTCATAAAAACTTTTTCTCAACCAATTGAAAATAATCATATCAAGTTAAATTCCATTTTTCAAGTATTTTATATGTTTCAATTTTGAAAATTATAAAACAATTAAAATTAGATATGGCAAAGTAAATAATAGAAAACATTGCTGTCACATTAATCTTTGCAATTTTAACAAATAGTGTTTTCATGAAATCGTCATTTTCTAAATTTTTAAGTAGGGTTTCATAGTCTAGTTTAGGGCCCGCATTGTCCCTTTGGGCATTAGCGAGGTATTGTTTTGGGGCTTTCAGGGCTTTCTCTATATCTTGTCTTGGTGTTGATGCTAACATAACTCTTTTGTGACTTCCAAAGGTTTACTTCTGTGTGGTGTGGGTTTGATGGTTTAGTTCTTGTATTTTACATGGAAACAAAGTTGTGTAGAGGGATATACAAACCTTGTTAGCTTACAACGGTGCATTAGTTGTGCAAAGCTCTCTAGACAACTTTCAAGTTTCTTCAGTGTGACTTGCAAATTGGTTTCCAATGTTGTTGTTCAGGTATATGGCTCTAATTTTGTTTTTGGAATGCTTATTTCTTTCCATAGTAATCCCTTCATATTTTTCCTCATTAGGAAAATATGCAAATGTTTTTGTTTGTATGCTTTTTAGAACTGTTAGAGTGAATTTATTATTGGTAACATTTTCCTTTATAGATCCCTTATATGCCTCCTTTGAAATGGATGTTTTGAAGCTCAAATTGATTTCTCCCAAAAATTTGTTAAGTTGAAAATGCCTAAGTTCCTTACCAGTAAACCTAAAATAAGAAAAGGGTTGTAAATTTTTGTTTTACTTTTAGTGACTAAGTTGAGCCTAAAGGAAGTAGTATTTAAGTTCTACCAAGGCCAAGCAATCAAGATGAGATATGGAACTTTCATTACTAGCTATTTGATCCATTTCCAAAGGGTATTGGTGAAATATCCTAGATCTATAGGAGAATTTTCTAAGGGCTTCTTGGCCCGTCTTGGCCTCTTCCGCTCAATAATTGTTCTGCGAAATTACTCAAATGGAAACACAAAATTTTATGGTTATATAAATGAAACACTACCTAGTGGATGCATAACAAGTGCCCAAATTCTCCACAATAGCTTCCATGTAGAAACTACACATGATAGTAGGAACTCAAACAAAATTTGTGCATCACAACCTTTATAGCTCCCTTTTATGCCTCCTTTCATCCTCTACTTGCATAGAAATATAGAATGTTAAAGGTGTTTGCTTGAAAATCAACCCCCTTTGGCTCAAATCCATTCTTGCCCATAATTCTATTAAGTTAACAATGCCCATGTTACTTGCTAATAATGTCCATGAAACCATTGATGTAAGGAATATATATTAATATACTTACAACTATTGTTCATAATCAAACATATTGTTGATCCTTTACTCACACTACAAGGAAAAGACCCTCTAGTAGAGGTTTTTGCGGACGCCCCTATAAAAATATCCCAAAAATTTGTTTATAGCGTATGATAATAGCAGAGGTGAGCGGGAAAAGGTTTAGCAGATGTTTTATGCCGATGCTTTTATAAGTACATAATGCACCGATGCATTTTATACAATAGACGTATCTATTCCCTCAAAACTAGCACACTGTAGCAGGGTTATTTCAAATAAAGAAAAATATTATCTAATGCTCTATGGAAATAAGGACGCACCGGGAAATAATGATGCACCATAATAGAAATCTTTAAAAAACTTTGGTGCACAACGTAACACTGGAAGCATGTAACACCCCATATTTTGACCTTAGGTAGTTAGAACATTGTTGTTTACTAATCTTAATAATTCAAAGTTTAGCATTTGTTTGGAGTCAGTTAGACTTTGTTAGACATTGAGATGTGTACCTCTAGACCTATTTGTATGTTACATGATATATGCTCATGACAAAGATAGTTATTTGATTATTTAAACGTGAAAATTAAAATGGGTAAGTTCGGTACATGTATACCAATTCAAGTTATGTTGTGAACGTATAATAGATGCAATACATGATGTAAATAGGAATACATTTCTTAATTGAGCGTCAATGCAAATATGGATTCTTATATAAATTTGTGATGTATCTGCATCAATATGTGTTATTGGTGAAACTAACGTACATGATGATGAGCTATGTGGTATCCAAATGACTATAGTATTGGGGTAACTGGGATGTCGTAGACATCAAGAAGATAGTGTATGTTATAAATTGTACTTTTGATTTAATTTATGGTTTCAAATATTGCTATGATCTTTGGTAAGTGTGGTTTTGACAAGACACACGACTTTCCCAGAGTAGTTGTTTGATGACGTGACTCTAAGAACAGTAGTTGCACAGTATGGCTCGATGTAGGGTGTTGACCCTAGTTCTATGAGGAGGGGTGGAGGGGTGGAGGAATACATTTCTTAATTGAGCGTCAATGCAAATATGGATTCTTATATAAATTTGTGATGTATCTGCATCAATATGTGTTATTGGTGAAACTAACGTACAGGATGATGAGCTATGTGGTGTCCAAATGACTATAGTATTGAGGTAACTGGGATGTCATAGACATCAAGAAGATAGTGTATGTTATAAGTTGTACTTTTGATTTAATTTATGGTTTCAAATATTGCTATGATCTTTGGTAAGTGTGGTTTTGACAAGACACACGACTTTCCCAGAGTAGTTGTTTGATGACGTGACTCTAAGAACAGTAGTTGCACAGTATGGCTCGATGTAGGGTGTTGACCTTAGTTCTATGAGGAGGGGTGGAGGTATTCCCCACCATTTATCCTCCGAAACCTACAGTCATGGGAGGCATGTCTGAAGTCACACTCCCCTAGACGTGTGATGACGACTGCTAGTTGCCTATTGGGGAAGCTTGGTCGAGATGTATGACACTTATGCTTACGGGTTCTATCTGGAGTTAGGTCAGTATAGTTGGCGCTCCATCTTAGTCCAACAGAGGAAATGATAGGATGGAAGATGGAAGTAGGTTAGGAAGGAAGGATGCTTTGATGTTAGTTGAGAATACTGATTGGGGATAGGGATGATTTTAGGGGCTAAATTTTGCTCATGGGCTAATTTTCCATGGTTTTTCCAAAAACAATATTCGCTATTTTAAAAATGATTCACCCAAATTCTATAGGATAAAATTATTTTACCTTAAAAATCGCCAAAAAACTTATAAAAACTATATAAAATACTTAGAAATTTGAATATTTTTACAAAAATATCGCCAAACATTTATAGTTGACATATGAAGGATTAGTAAGATTCGCTAAGGTTTCTACATTTTAAAATAAATTTCCATCCTTAAAATCATCCCTGATTGGGGATTAGAGATGCCACTATTGTTTACTCACTCGGTTCCTACCATGTTTAAAACCCTCTTTGATTTCCTATTGAAATTTTAAGTGTGACAATGAGTTATTGATGAATTGGTGTAATTTAGTTCGTTAAGATTATTAAATGATGCATTACTTGATATGTTGTCCTACATGTCTTGATGATCATATAGGAACTATGCACTAGAGGAAATGATTGTTTATCGTTAGTACATGCATGAGATATGTGTCCGCTAGCTATGGACACATACCCTACCCATGTACACTAGTATAAGTAATTAATGTATTAATTATTAAAATAAATTATTAACTATTTAATTGAATGTTTATTGAATATGTAAATTATATTGCATACAAATATCTAGAAGCATTAAATACCTTCTTGACTTTGATAGATGGTGGGTGTGATGAATTAAATGAGCATGGTGGGGTGTTATGTACATTTTGGGAAAAATTATCAAATAACATTTATTAGCTAGCATGAGAATAAAGACTTTTTATTTATTTATTGTTATTTAATGCAAGTCATTTATATTTAGTTTTATTTTAATATTTTCCCAAAATATCTAGATAAGGCAGGTTGATGGATAATAAAGAGGGTGGTTGAGGAGACTTGGGGAAGGGTGTATGGAAACTTGATAAATAGGGAGGAGAAGTGGTGAGGAAAGGACGAGGGGGAGGTTTGAGCATGATGAGAGGTTGTGAAACTCTTGGAAGATATGATTTTGGTGATAGTTTTCTTTGAGCATTTGTGCTTTGTTGTTCTTGGAGTCACAGGCACGGAGGGCCAAGAAACCAAAACGTTTCTTGGAGCTAGGAAGCCGGCCAGGCTCCTAGTTGGTAGGGAGGATTCCGTTGTTTCACTATGGGAAAGAGGGAAAATAATGCTTGGAAGCGCCCAAGACTACATTACAACCGATGAGCTTCGACAAGCTAAGGAGGAGGTATTTTTTGGTGGTAGTTGGTTATTGATATTTTGTATATACTTTTGTTCTAATTTCTAAATCATAGAGTTACCATATTACTTATTTCATCATGTTATCTAGATTTATCATTGAGAAAATGTAGAAGAATTGTGTAAATGAAAATCAATGAAATTATGCTAAAACGAAGTTGTTATTGTGTATGTATAAAATGAAGGATTAATTGTTTAACATCCTAGATGTGTGTTACAAAGCGTCAGTGCGCTATTAGTAGAGTGCATTGTTATATGGTTAAATAAAAAACATTTACGCACCAATGTAGGATTGTGTGAAAAAATATGTTTCGTTGCACTCCATTGTATCATGCGCACCAGTGTGCACCAGTACTCTAATATGGAGCATCATGTTAGGGTTAATTTTCAAATTTACATGGTGCGCTATGTAAAACTGACCACACTAGGGTGTCTATTATTATACCACATCGTGTCATGCTTAAAAAGACAATTTCTCACCATTGTAGTTTTTCAAAAACTGTATAGTGGTGCGCTATGTAGTAGTAAATGCATCGGTGCGCATGTGTGCCCAAAAACACCCGCACCCGCACCTGCATCATGCTAAGAAATTTCTGGAAATGGTCTTCTTCCTGCTCTTCTTCAATCTACTCACTCTCTTCAACGAATTTGTAAAAGTACTCTCAATGAACTCATGAGAGACATATAATGGCCTCTTTCCCCTCTTGGCCTTTCAAATTCCCAAAGTGACTTTTGATGTCCACATGATCCAATGGCGCACAATGAGTTAGATCAATGGTAGAAATAAAGTGCACATGAAAATGACTTTTTAATATTTCATTCGCCCACCTTAAATAAAAGACCCACTTAGCTTTTACTTTGTAAGTCACTTTTCACTTTATGAAATACAAGGAGGTCACATATCCCTAGGAAAAGAAACCAAGCCTAAGGAAAACCACTTACCTCAGTATCAAAATTTAACATAATCTTTTTATGAAAAAAAACATGGAAAATTAATTCATAAACAATAACATTTTCTTTGAAAATTGAAAGGAAATGTGATGAAGAGTAATGGAGGGCGGGTAGATGGAAAGACCCACTTAGCTTTTACTTCGTAAGTCACTTTTCACTTTATGAAATACAAGGAGGTCACATATCCCTAGGAAAAGAAACCAAGCCTAAGGAAAACCACTTACCTCAGTATCAAAATTTAACATAATCTTTTTATGAAAAAAAACATGGAAAATTAATTCATAAACAATAACATTTTCTTTGAAAATTGAAAGGAAATGTGATGAAGAGTAATGGAGGGCGGGTAGATGGAAAGACCCACTTAGCTTTTACTTCGTAAGTCACTTTTCACTTTATGAAATACAAGGAGGTCACATATCCCTAGGAAAAGAAACCAAGCCTAAGGAAAACCACTTACCTCAGTATCAAAATTTAACATAATCTTTTTATGAAAAAAAACATGGAAAATTAATTCATAAACAATAACATTTTCTTTGAAAATTGAAAGGAAATGTGATGAAGAGTAATGGAGGGCAGGTAGATGGAAGCTCAGGAATAACATCTAGTATATAGACTAATGGAGGGCTTGTAGATGGAAGTTGAAGTGGAACATGTAGTATATCTGTGTCATTGTAGGATTGTCTTCATAGATGAAGGACACCCTCGATATCAACAATACAAGCAAACGTTGGATGGTCGAGATATCATACACACGAAACATTGACACTTTAATTATGTTATATTTATAATTTTAATAAATTAAATTGAAAAACATTATAATGAACTTCTTTACATTTCTAAATACATAATAAATTGAAAATTTAAAAGTACAACTACACCAAAAATTGAAAATTAAATTTGTTTAAATTAATATAACAAATACAAAAATTTAAAAATACAACTACACCAAAAATTGAAAGTTAAATTGATTTAAATTAATATAACAAATACGGTCAGAACATTAATTTAATTTGAAATCTTTTATATTTATTGACATCCTTACATTTACAACAAAACAAAATATTGAAAGTTAAATTTATTTAAATTAATATAACAAATAAGATCACAACATTATACAAAATATGTATGTAATTTAATTTGAAATTTTTTATATTTATCAACATCCTTACATTTACAACAAAATACTAAGCTTTAAATTTTTAATTATCATTTAAATTTCTGTAAATAATTTGTGAAAGTACATCTTCGTGTTATCGTCCTCCCAAATTATATTTTCCCACCAAGTTCTATCACTATATAATACTTTTAAATCAGGTAACTTCTCGATAACAGTGGCAATTTTCTCAATTCAGAACACTCCTTAATTTTTAAAGAACGAAGTTTGGGCAATATTCCTTCTTTCAAGACACCTCCGTCACATGATAGTGTCACCGTCTTATGCAGGCCAATCAAATCAAATCTCTCTAACATTAGAAACCCAACCGATCTTCTAGAACTTCCTATCCCCAAGTTCCTCACCTTTCTGCAGTAACATACTTTCAGAAATTTCAAATTGGGCAGCCTCTCCAAGGGAGGAAGCTCTTCCACTTTGCTAAAGTATCTCAATTCTAACCTCTGGAGTTGTTGAAATTCACATATCCAGTTTGGCAAATTGAACCCTTGGATTCTCTCCACCTTGTGACTCTGTAACTCCTTTAAATTTTGCATCCCGCTTGGTAGACTGCTAATCACGTAGTCCAACCATAAATGTCTCATTTGCAACCATAATCATGTAGAAATTTTTAGCGAATGGTTAGTACATTTAATCTCCCTGCGTCAAGCTTTCAAAGTAATAGGTACATTTAATCTACCTGCCGCAAGCTTTCAAAGTAATAGAATCAGATGGAAGATCTACCTGCATCGTGGTCATACCTTTCTTCTAACACCGTTGTTATTTTTGTAACACTAGCTTTCATCTCATTCAATTGTAACACTATAGAATTTTGTCCAATTCTCTCATCCACTGCCTTCATCTGTTTCATATTCGAAAATATTGCAAACTTCCATCCAATTCTTTCGATATTTTACTACCTTCATCTGTTCATATTAATATATATTTTCTAAACTTTTTTGACAGTTTAAATAAGTAAATAAATGTCAAAATTATGGTTGTCATTTTCTAAGTCCTGAGTTACAGCCAAGTGTCAAATAGGCTTTGAAAGTGAAAATATGTCAAATCTGGTTGTCTTTACCATAAGTAAACGAAAGGAGGTCATTTTTTTCTAATAAATCTATATTTTTATGTATATAAACATATTTCTATTTGAATGGATGGTTTAATCAACATTTTAATTACAAATTCCAATCTTATGGTCAACAACAATTGAAGATATTGGCATATTCTTCCAAATTTAATGTTGACAACTTCCTCACATTTGTTAAAGTTGTTTACTTTTTCACATTTACTTTTAGGATTAAGAAATTACTAAACCAGGTTTTCAATTGTCACTAAATATATTTATACAAATACAATTAAAATTGCTTAACTTTTAGCATTTACATCTTAATTAAGTTTTTACATTTGAAAATTAATTGACACTATAGATGGTGGACAAAAATCATTTTATCTTTTTAATATTACCTTTTCTATTCTTTTTTAATGTTGTAGCCTAAATGTTCTAAGAAATATACTCTGTTTAATTTCACATTCAACAACTGTTAATAATTACCACATCACTCTTAATGGTTATTACGGTTATTCCTATTAGAGTTAGGGTTAAGAATTATGTGTTGGAAGCTCTCCATGCTAGGCCAACCTTCGGCCTACGTAGCATTGCGACACAAAAAAAACCAACACAACTTCCTTTTTGTGCAAACCATATGTCAGCGAGGGTTCAAATCCTACAGCCCGATGGGATCTATCATCCTCGTTCGTGCATGCGTGCTTAATCACGTGAACCACACGGGATCTATCTTCCTCGTGCATGCCTACGTGCTTAATCAAGTGAACCACAAGGCTTCACAAAAAGGGTCTCTATCACTGTAACTCTATGCTTCATCTTCTTTGAGAACACTGTATTTTTTCCTCATAGATATCTTCTTTGCAGGGTTAAGGGAACGACTTCCAAAATGCATAATATGTAAGCAACAATTAGAGGTTTTAAGAAATGTTATTACCATGATCTCTTAGCTGCGCCTTAATCCTGTTGTGTTACAATCAACAGGATCAACTTCAAATTGATAGAAGATAAATTTGAGTGGCTTCTAAATTGTGTAATAGTACATTATTTTTTCATTATTATATAAAGAATGCTCGTAGTACCCTGACAATGAATACTAAGCTAATGTTGGCTTCATCACATCCAGAGCAGAGAGAAGCGTTATCAGTGGAATGTACATCTAGCATAGAAAATGGCATTTTGGTTTCAAATCTTAGATTTAACTTTTGCGTGTTTGAATTAAGGTGTAGAAGCAGATCAATGCTATTGGGAAGCATGAGAGGCTCCAAAATCATTGGAAGGGTTCAAATATCATGGAAGGAGTTGTTGGATTTTGCAATTTTATCAATGGAGAACTGGTTTCCCATTGGTCAAAGAAAGAAAGGAAAAGTTGAATGATTCCTGCAAGCCACTTAACAACTCCAATAACATATCTAAAAAATCAAGGATCGCACCTTGCCTGAGCCACACCTGGTTGATTCAATGCTGGTTTCTTTGACACATGGTGTGAGTACTAATGGTCCTTGAGGATAGGCATACATCAATACATGTAGAGGTCCCATCACAATGTCACGAGATCATGCATAAAAAGAACACTCGTTAAACCAATCTTCCCCCCTGAGCTAGAAAAATAAGAGTGTCAAGACCAAAGGAGAAGAAAAGTTGATATTAGGGGTGGATATTTCAGATCTTGAGGTGGTGGATATGGCCAAAATGACACTAGTAGGTCTGGCGAGGGGACATCGTTTCAATGTAAAAATTTTAAAGGATTGAGAAGAAAAATATTGGTCTTCTTCCCTAGGTATGGCTCCTCTAGTTCAAACCCTAACTAGGGGCTAGTTTTGTTTCAAGTTCATCTCACCGAAGGAGGTGGATTGGGTTCTTAGGCACACATGGAGTATAGAATCCACCCCAATTATTCTAAAAAAAACCATGTTTGATACCAACAAGGAAATAATGGATATTGCACATATTTGGGTTAGGCTCCCGGGATTGTTTATGGAGTTTTGGACCAAAAAATGATTTGCAGAGCTCGAGAATTTTCTAGGGACCTATTTGGACGTCAATATGTCCTTTGTAGAATCAAGGGAAATGGCAGTAGCTAGGATCTTGGTGTCTCTAAATATTCGGGAGGGACTAATTGAAGAACTATAATTAATTTCAAGGGAGAATTCATTTAAACAAAAATTGGATTACGAGGGTGTCCCGTCCCACTGCCAAAGATGCCACCAATATGGCCACAATGAAAGTCAGTGCAATATTCCTCTCTGGGAGATATCATAGGGGTTGAGGACGATTCATTCTAGAAAACGTCCAGTGTTGCAAAGAGAAGATTTATCAAAACATTTAGTGGAAGGAAAAGTAAAGGTCCAAAATCATCCCTCTCAAGTTAAAGTGGGAGGTGATCTTATGTCAGGTAAATCCTCTCACAATTCCAAGGACGCAGTGGATATGAGATATTATGATTTCCCGGGAAGCCTTCAAGATTTGGTAGTGCAAGGTGAACATCCGACACACTTGGGTAACATTTTGACTCCACCTTCCTCTATTAATTTTTTAATAAACTATTTATCTCTACTTGGTGAATATTGGATGGGATCCCTGAAAAAACTATCGTTCTCTTATGAGGGTTTTTTTTTATTTTTAGACGGGGTCAGTTGACTTGCTTTTTGTTCCTTTGTTTCCCCCTAATCTGTCTCATCTTTGGTGAAAATTAGTGAGGATATCGAATAATCTATGGATTTAGAGGAGGAGACCATCTCCTATCAATTGAGGAGTCGATTTATACCCTCTTCCTCCAACCTATGCCAAAATAGGGATGAAGGGATTGGTACAAATCCTACACCTATCTCGGGAGTTTGAGGTGGGGGATAAAATATCTCATCTCAAAATCCCAGAAATGTGCCCTTGTGGATCTTGTTTCTGGTAAATAGTTGTCCATAAAGGGGGAGCTTAGAGCATCGAAGGGTTCCCCCATGAAGTGTCTCTCTTTCAATTGTAGGGGTGTGGAAAGACCGTCCAAAAAATATGCCCTCAAAAGCATGATTGAGTCAAATCAATAAGACATCATTTTCCTACCAGAGACTTTGGGAAAGAGTTCATAAGTTTCCACTCTATTAGAAAATTTAGTAAAAATCTGGTGTTTTGTTTGTATGGACACTTGAGGACGCTCGGGGGGGAGACTAGCACTTGGATGGAATAATAGAATGCAAAAATTTATAAATTATATGAGATTTGATTCTGGACTAGGGGCAATGCTCCTATCATCTGATTTGGGGATGCAATTTATTGTAATAAATATATACGGGCCATACTCTGAGAGAGTTTGGTTCTAAGAAACTGTGATGAAAAAATCTATCTTCAACTCAGATACCCTAATTTTTGGGGGGGACTTAATATTTTCGATAGGTTCAGCTGAGATCTATGGCCCTCGTGCCAGACTTGATTCCTTACCATATTTTTTCTGCATCTTTTCGAAGGAAAAGGGATTTTAGATATTTCCCCCACAATATTATGCCCCACATGGAGAAATAATAGAGTTGGGGATGAGAGGATAATAAAAAAAATGAATCATTTTTTTGTCTCAGATAAACTTTTGGATGGTAATTTACATATGAGACAATGTGTGGGTACTGGTTGGGTTTCAAATCATTATCCAATTTTTCTTGAGGTGGAAAAAGGGATGTGCAAGCCTACCAGTCTATTCAAATTCAATCCGGAATGGATTAAGGAGGAAATTTTCAATGATATGGTGAAGGAACAATGGACTCACTTTGATACAGATTCAGGAGTAGAAACAATTGTCCAATTTATTACCAATTTAAAGAAGGTGAAGAGATCTACAAAAGAGTGGGAAAGTTAAAAGCGTGTCCAGGATGAAAAAGAGCTAGTGGATACAAAAGAAACCCTAAAATCCATTTATGAGTCAATATATGGAGGCTATGAAACTCGGGAATCCAAATACAGATTGATTCAACTGGAACAAAAGAAGAGGAAACTTTTGGACGACAAGGAAGCAACTTGGAGACTTAAAAGTCAAACTATTTGGCTGGAGAAATGAGATGAAAATAAAAATTTCTTTCAGGCATATGATAAAGGTAGAAAGATATCAAATACCATATGGATCCTTAAAGATAATCAGGGGAGGGAGGTCTCTTATTTTGAAGGGATAACTTAGCTAGGAAAAAATTACATCCATTCCCTTTTCAAGGCAGATAGTCGGTCTTCAATTGCAAAAATTGTTAGGGTGGCAGGATGTTTTCCACGCTTTACTGGTGAAGAGGAAAAAATGAACCTCATGGAAGAAGTCTCATAAGAGGATCTCAAGAATGTATTAAGAAGCTTTAAAAAGGACAAGAGCCCAGGATCGCATGACTTTCCAATTGATTTTTTCACAGGTTGTTATGATTTGATTGGGGTAAATATTTTAAAGGTGGTAGAGGAATCAAGGTGGGAAGGGTGTAACTATGCTCATCTAATCACCACTTTTATAGCCATAATACCAAAATCGGATGATCCACAATATTTTGAGGAATTTCGGCCAATCTCGCTCTGCAACTGCATCTATAAAATGGTGGAAAAAATCATTGCCAGGAGGTTGAAACCTCTTCTATCAAAGTCAATTTCAAAAGATAAGTTTGGTTTCCTAGAAGGAAGGCATATTCATGAGGCCATTGGTGTGGCATGGGAGGGCCTGCATAGTATAAATACAAGAAAAATAAAAGGTGTAGTGGTAAAAATTGATCTATTAAAGGCCTATGATCAAGCGAGATGGCTCTATATCCTGATGTTGCTGACACACCTAGGGTTTGAAGTCCCTTTTATAAACTAGGTTATGATCTATATTAATTCTACCACCTTTGTTGTCTAAATAAACGAAGAAATGAAGCAGATTCCCCATTTTTTCATGCAAGGAGAGGGTTAAGGCATGGATGCCCTCTCTCCCCACTGCTTTTCCTCTTGGTGGATGAAGATCTTAGAAGATTATTATCAAATGCAAAAGTACATGTTCTTTTTTGAGGTATATCTATTTCCCCTACTCTATATCTATCACATCTTATTTTTTTAGATGATGTTCTTTTGTTTTGTGATGGAAAAAGGGAAGATGCGTTGGGATGGACAAAAATTTCCATTTTACCCATGGGAGCACCACTTTCTCTTGTGACCCAACCCACAAGAATTTGAAGCATAATATGTGAATCTTCTCAAGTACCCCTTTAGGGATCCAAGATAAAAACATCCAATAGACACAGATGGAATCCAAAACCGACTTTACAAGAACCATCCTTCCATCTCTGGAAAGCCATTTGAAGCTCCATACCTTTAATCTCTTCTCCAATTTTTCTATCAGCCAGACCCAATCATATTTTAGATAACCATTTCGCTTCAATTGAAAGCCCAAATAACTATTTGTTTTGCGATAGACAAAGGGGAGAGGCCTTTAGTTGGATTATGGGTAATGGAAAATATTAGAAGACAGAAATGACTATCATTTTGAGTACTTCCACAAAACCTTTATATAATATCTTCTTCCCCCAGAGCATTTGGACCATTTGGACTAATTTTTTCATCTTTGTCAGTTTTATCAGCACTGCTTGAAAATTGTAAAGGCTCTATATACAACTGATGCAAGAGCATCTCAAGCGATCTAGTGCAGAGACAATGGACAACTGGAAAAGTGCCCAGCACAAATTTTGAAAATATTTTAAAATATGAATGAAGCCATTAAGAAGGAGAGCCCTTGTAAAATATAATCGGACCTTGAGCGATCCGCTCTCGTCCTTAGTAGGTAGAAGACATTTATAGTAGTAAATGTAGGTAGATAGAATTGAATGTTAGATTAGACAGTTTTAGAGTGAAAGAGGTAAACGGGATATAGACACCCTCATTGTGTATTGTAACATTGGGTGAAGAGATTATGAAGAGTAGGAAGAGCATAAAGGAGAATCAGAGAGCTGTGTGAAAACACCCATGTACAGAAATTTGAATTAATAGAAAAATCTTTGATTCAAATTCATGGCGTCGTGTTTGTTCCCTGTGTATGTAT